>JAPFFP010059844.1:0-101615 GCA_026153255.1 Solanum medicagineum | reverse complement strand
AGTTGAGGCGGGGCCTGTCCCGACCCTTATCAGATGTTCTTCTTTACTTAGAGGCTTTGTAGACTATGTACAGAAAAGGTGAAGTTATGTTTCGTACGTTAGACACCGGGGCCCCAACGGCCTAGTCACATGCATTCCCGTTTGGCTTATTATCACTATTTATCGATTTTAAGGCATGCTAGAGGTACAAATCCCATGTGACAAGCATAGTAAACGTATGGTACAGGTTGGTTCTCTCGGTCCTTATCGGCAACGGGTGCCAGTCCACCCTAACGGGGCTTGGGGTGTGACAATCATCCAGTTCCTTGCTGCTGCAAGAGCAATAATAGTTCTGACAGTCACTATCTTGACTACTAGAGAAAAGGTTTCCTGATAATCTATACCTTCAGTTTGGCTATACCCTTTGGCAACAAGCCTGGCCTTTAATCTTTCAATCTCACCATTTGCTTTGTATTTGATCTTATACACCCATCTGCAACCAATAGCCTTCTTCCTTGGTGGTAATGGTACAATAGTCCATGTCCCATTGTCCTCAAGAGCTGATATTTCTCTACATTGCTTCTATCCATCTGGAATCCTTTATTGCTTCCTCATAGCTTTTTGGTTCTGTGTGTACTGGCGCTCAAGTAAGCTTGATATCTGGGAGCTAAGTGATAATAGGATATATGATTACTCAATGAGTAAGGAGTGGTTGATTCACTCACACTAGTCACATAATCCTTCAACCAGACAGGTGGATGAGACCTCCTAGTAGAAGTCCTTATCCCTGTATCATTCTGCTGATTAGTGACCCTTGTGGACTGATTAATGTCATCATTCTCACCATTATGAATTGCATCACAGTCACTATGAATCTCTGCAGTAACTTCAGTAACTGGAACATCTGGTAGGGAAGAATTATGCATCATATCTTGACCATCATCAGTACTAGGCATGTTATGAGCATCATCAATACTAGGCATGTTATGGACTAGAACATCATCATAGTGCGGAAGTGATGGTGCAACAAACATTGGACATGCTCAGGGGTTGAGTAACTGAAAGGAAATACATGCTCCTTGAAGACAACATCTCTATTCACCAAGAATTTCTTTGAACTTATATTATACAAAATATATCCCTTTTGAGTGATAAAGTATCCCATCATAGCACCCCTTAGAGAAAACTTATCATCTTTTACAGGTTTTGTGGCATAGCACAGACACCCAAAAATCCTCAAATGATCAAGCTGTGGTTTAATGTTGTGAAATATCTCATTAGGTGATTTTCCTTGTAGGACTGCAATAGGCATTCTATTGATTAGGTACACAGCTATTAGGACACATCACCCTAGAACCTAATACGAACAGACCCTTGAAATCTTAGAGTCCTTGCTACCTCCAATATATGTCTATGTTTCCTTTCCACTACTCCATTCTGTTGTGGAGTATGAGGAGAACTACTCTGATGGACAATTCCTAATGATGCAAACGTTGCCTTGCATTCATTACTACAAAATTCAGACCCATTGTCTGATCTAACCCTCTTGAACCGTGTATTAAATTGATTCTGTACTAATGGAAAGAAAGACTTCAATGTAGGAAAAATATCACTCTTGAATTTCAACAAAAACAACCAAACCATTCTTGATCTATCATCCACAATAGTCAGAGAAAATCTAAAACCATTGTGTGTAGGAAATTTATTAGCACCCCAAACATCAACATGGATAAGATCAAATATTGCAGTGGTTTTAGTCATGCTATCAGGAAAAAGGAAGTCTGACTTGTTTAGCTAATGGACAAACAAGACAAGTGTTACAAATTACTGTACTTGTATCATTATTCACTAAGGATAACTATCTCAACACCTCGAAAGAAGGATGGGTCATCCCTTTATGCCATAGTAAGCAATCTGATTCAACAACTTTTGTCATCAGTATCTTCACTTCATCAGCTTCTTTTGTTCCATATAAGAATTCCCTTGGAGAGTAATATAGGCCCTCTATTTCTCTACCAATACCTCTCACCTTTCCATTGAAGAGGTCCTGAAAAATGCAGAATTCAGGAGAAAATATGACAGAACACTTTAATTGCCTAGTTAGTTATGACACTGAGAGTAAGTTGTATTTGAACTCAGGGACTACTAACACATTCTTCAACATACCATCAGAAGGTAACAAATAGTTCCTAATATGTGTGATTAATGTAGTTTTGCCACTAGGTAGGTATACTTTTCTACCTACACTTTTGTTAGAATCAGTGACCTCATCTTAAACACCAATTTTAGAAGTCATATGGGAAGTTGCTCCTGAGTCAACTATCCAGGATTCCTCCTTCATAGATTTATCACTTGCATTCGTTGTTCCAATATGATTGCTACCATACATACACATAGGATCTTTGAAAGTACCTGCCATATGAACTACTTCATCATCCTTGTCCTCTTCATTCAAAATCCTCATAATCTTTTGGTACTGATTTTGACTGTAAGTTGGTTGCATAGCCAATGCTTGCAAGTTAGTACGTACAAAATTCACACCATATAAAGGCTTTGTATTATGTAGACCTTGTGTAGGATGTCGGTTCCTGTATTAAGGTGCCTAAAAGCATCATCATTCTTCAGTTCATCATCTTCCCTTTCAACTTGAACATTGTTGGCAATACCTTTCCCTTCATCTGAAGTTGTTCCTCTAGTAGAATTTGAGAAATCCATGGTCAGTACTTTATCATGATTTTCTATTAAACTTCCAGTCTTCAGGATATCCTACAAGTTTGTAACAAATTTTCCTTGTGTGTCCATGCATCTTCCAATGGTCACAGTACAAACTCTAATTCACTCTCTTCTTTCCATAAGTATTGTGACTACCTTGTCTATAATTCTCCTTTCCTTCTGTATATGAATGCCTGAAATTACCTCTACCAGCAAATAATGCTGCTACCTTAGGTATATCTCTATTAACACGACTTCTTGAAGTGACCGTTTGATTTAATCCACAATTATCATAGTCATTCCTTGCTGACACTTAGTAATAGGCTCATCATTAGAATCTGACTACGATCATGGTTGTACACTTCACCCAATCCCAATAGGAAAACAAACAAACACATATACTGTATATGATCCATGTATGTCTTAGATCTATCACAATTACATGATGGAAGAGGGACCAAGGCATCAAATTCATCCCAATATAGACAAAGCTTAGTGAAATAAGCTGAAACACTTTGATTACCTTAATGAAATGTGCAGATTTCTCTATGTAGTTGATAGATCCTCGATCCATCTATCTTATCAAAACACTCCTTCAAATCTGCTTACACTGTTGCAGCATCCGAGGCATAAATAATTCCACTCAATAATTCCTTCGAAACTGTATTCATGATTCATGCCAATACGAAGGCATTACACTTTTCCCACTGCTCTTCTAGATCTCAATCGTAATCCTCTTTTCGACAAGTACCTAAAATAAAACCTTGTTTACTCTTTGCCCTGAGGTTGATGAGCATCGATCTACTCCATAAAGAGTAATTTTCTTATCCTGTAAGCTGAACTATGGTGAGTATACTAGAAGGTGTATCTGAAGGGTGTAAATAGAGAGGATGACTTCACTTTGACTCAATAGAATCAAGTGTCTCTCGTGCAACTAAAGACGATACTAGTACATCACTGTCATAGGCCATGACAGTGATTTTGTATTGATTCAACTAACTGCAAGCTGTACATTAGCCTGTATATATACAACTCTATTACCTTCTAACTAACTCCCTAAAAACTTTTTAACAAAGTAACCACCTTGTAATTGACTCTAATTAAGCTGCTAACTAACTCATTAATGCACTATCTCCAATACATTTGCATGCACATAAAAAATTATTTAACATAATTCAGACTAATCTTCAATTGTTAATGCATTTAGGCGGTAAACTTGTATGGTATTGGCTTAGTTGAGCTGGGTCCATCTTGGTGTGGCCGTTTACAAGCTCGGACACCCACATAGGAAAAGAAGGTACAATTTTGAAATATCTTGCTACTATAGTTGCTCTAAAGCCACTTAAATACATTTATTAACATACATTCTGTTATAATGTCTTTGGAAACAAAACTGCATGAGTACTATTTGAAGCTTTTAAGAGTTTAGATTGAGATATATGAGATGATAAAATGAATATTTGTGATATTGGTTATGGCCTAAAGTCTAAAAAAGTTTGAGAGTAGTTTCTTAAAGATGATTTTTTAGAATCCGTTGTCATTGAATTTTGGCTGATAAATCATGGTAATTTGATTAGTTGGTTTAGAAGGCTACTTCACTTGTTGTTTGGGAGGATCAACAATGGCTGATAAATCTGATGGAATCTTAATCTCTATGCTTGCTCTTTAGGAAGAAGCAGCTAAAATGGAGCATATAAGTTCAGACATCTATCCATATAAACAAACAAGAAAGCCTTTTGGCCACTACAAGTTATTTGGCCCAACAACCCAGAATCATTCAATATTGGGCCAGCAACTTCAAACAAATTTGGCCTCTAGTACAACCCAACATTCTCATCCTCACCATAGGTATCATGATCACAACCACATAGAACAATAACCCCTGTATAAGTTACTTTTTATTATTTCTAGAATTACAAGTAGTACAAAAGGTTGTTATATAGTTATAGTAATTTAGTCTTTAGTCCTTAGGGTTATTGTATTAATTGACATACTCTTTGTACATTCAAAACAGAAGAAGAAAAAGAAAATTCCACAGCTCGGTCTTCCTCTCTGATTTCTACCATAGTATTAGAGAAGATTTAGTGAATCATCTTCTTCATCCTTCTCTTTGAATTTCTTGTTTATTCATCTCATTTTTCCTTCTTTTCTTCACCCTGAGAAATAGCAACAGAAGAAATTAGTATTACAGGAGGTTTCACTATTTCTACTGGAAAAGCTGAAGCAGATCTGCTTCCTTCATCTCACCCTTATTATTTGAATGCCTCTGATACACTTGGAATGAACCTAATCAATATTGCTTTGGATGAAACCAGTTACAGAAATTGGAAGATGGGAGTTTTAGTTTCTCTCTCAGCCAAGAATAAGTTGTTCTTCATCAGTGATAAAGCTAAAATTCCAGCAGAAGGGTCACCTCTTTTTCCACAATGGTGGAGATGTAATGAGATGGTCATTGCATGGTTATTGAATTCTTTGAGCAAGGATATTGCTGAAAATGTGATGTACTCACAAACAACTTCAGATTTGTGGAATTTTCTTTTTCTTCTTCTGCTTGGAATGTACAAAGAGTATGTCAATTTATACAATAACCCTAAGGACTAAAGACTAAATTACTATAACTATGTAACAACCATTTGTACTACTATGTAATTCTAGAAATCATAAAAAGGAACCTATACATGGGTCTTTTTCTATGTGGTTGTGATCATGATACTTATGCTGAGGATGAGAATGTTGGGCTGTAGTAAAAGGCAATTTTGTTTGAAGTTGCTAGCCCAATGTTGAATGATTCTGGGATGCTGGGCAAAATAACTTGTAGTGGGCAAAAGGTACATCTTCTACACCCATGGACCCAACACTCAAGCTCACAATGGACTCATGTGAGTTGTTACATAACTTCACCATTTACATGAGATTATTAGGACAACTGAACTTCTTAACAGATACTCGTCTAGAGATTTCCTACACAGTTCAATCCCTCAGCCAATACATGCAAAACCCTAGAACAGGACATTTGAAGGCTGCTTTTCATACTCTGTTCTATTTACATAATCATCCAAGCTTGGGACTTTCTATGAACTCCTCTTAATCTCTCAGATTTTGGTTACCGTGATGGCAA
Organism: Solanum medicagineum; assembly: GCA_026153255.1. Classification (NCBI taxonomy): domain Eukaryota; kingdom Viridiplantae; phylum Streptophyta; class Magnoliopsida; order Solanales; family Solanaceae; genus Solanum; species Solanum medicagineum. The sequence goes on along the minus strand of JAPFFP010059844.1, from coordinate 95,806 downwards.
TTGGGCTTCATGCTTCAATAGTCGATGCTCAGTGAGTGGGTATTACCTCAACCTTGGTAGGTCTTCAATTTCTTGGAAATCCAAGAAACAATCTGTCATCTCCATCTCCTCAGCAAAAGCCAAATACAGATCTATGCATTGTCTTGAGGTTGAGATTTCATGGATTGTTCGTCTTCTCTCCGATCTTGGAGTGTCACCTTCTCTTCTATTTTCTTTGCATTGTGGAAACAAAGCTGCAATTCATGTAGCAAAGAATCCAGTTTTTCATCAAGAAACAAAGCATATTTAACTCGATTGCTATTATGTTTGTGAGAAATTGGTTGATGGCCTTATCTCTCTTTCTTTTGTTCCTTCTTCTTCACAACTTGCTGATTTGTTTACCAAAGCCCTTGCTGGTCCTTTATATCATCATTTTCCGGGCAAGTTAGGTGTCCATCATCGCACACCAACTTGAGGGGGGATGATGGAATCTTAATCGCTATGCTTGCTCTCAAGGAAGAAGCAACTGAAATCGAGCATGTAATAAGTTCAGATATCAATCCATCTAAACAAATAAAAAAGCTAACTACAAGTTATTTGGCCCAGTAGCCCAGAATCATTCAACATTAGGCCAACAACTTCAAAAAAATTTTCCCTCTACTACAACCCAACACTCTCATCCTTAGCATAAGTATCGTGATCACAACCACATAGAAAAAATGACCCATGTATAGGTTACTTTTTATGATTTCTAGAATTACATAGTAGTACAAGAGGTTGTTACATGTTATAGTAATTTAGTCTTTAGTCCTTAGGGTTATTGTATAAATTGACATACTCTTTGTACATTCATAACATAAGAAGAAAAAGAAAATTCCACAGCTTGGTCTTCCTCTCTAATTTCTAACAAAATCAGGGTAATTTGTTTGGTTAGTTTAGAAGGCTACTTCACTTGTTGTCCGAGAGAATGCTGTTGATCGGTCTGATCCAGAATGTGAAGAAACAACAATGAGAACGGAAAGGGAAAGAAGGGAACGAGAATATGAGGACAGAGAGTTAGATAGAATATCTGTTCACAGAGATGTTGCTGTTGATTGGTTTGAATGCAGTAAGTTTGCCTATTGATATAAGTTTCTTGTTTTCACCAATACAGAAACTAATTGAAATATATTTTGTAAGTATGTAGTCTTGAAGTTAGCAAGTTATTATTATAGGATTGTAGGACTCTGCACATTGTTTTATGGTATATCACAATTTGGTCTGCTGAATTTGTTGGATATATGTTTCATTTCCTGTAAACATATTCTAAGTTTCTTTTTATTAGCTTAATCAGATTTTATAGTGAATTGGCTCATTCGTAATCTGCTTATGTTGAGGAAAGTATGCTGGATCATGGCTTTGATTACTGTGAGCGGGTTAAGAAAACGTTATAAAATATTGGAGAACGAAAACAATTTGTCATGTGCCTTAATATTTATAGCAGGGATGTATTTACAAGGACACAATTACAATCTCAGGTATCTTTCTTCATGATTTGAAATTGCTTTTTAGTGAGTCTGGTTCCTACATAGATGCTATACTCCTTTTGTGTTAGCAAATTAGCATACACCTTCGTCTATATTGAGAAATCTTGCGTATACATGTCATTTTTTTGCTTTAAGACAATTTATACATCTCAGGTATAGATAATTGCATGCACACACACTTGTTTTCCCCATGAAGAAACAATGATGAAAATTCATAGGAGTATAATATGATGCCTGCACATATTGATGAATATTTTCTAATGAGAATGCGGTTCCACTGGATTGCCTTTATGTCTGGATTGACTTAAGCTTTCAAGTGGAATTTATTAGTTGTCAATTACATTATTTAGCCTCTTGATTATAATTCTTCTATATTATTAGTAAAATTAGTACTAAGAGTGAAAATTTTTCCGCCTTAAGTTAGCAACTTATTAATTCAGAAACATCCAGATCTCATGGACGAATTTGACGAATTTATTTCTCATTGTGAGAGGACATGTACTAATAAACTAATGATTTGTTTTTACATTTCTTGTACAGTTGCATTTCTGGGCTACTGCTATTTGATTTTTCTTTCCCAGATATTAGTAAGGATTTTATTTAAGTTGAAACTTTTCTGCAGGTGGATATCTTGCTGCTATTCTGAGAAAGCATGTAAGAATGATGTTAGATTTAATTTTGAAGATATGACAATGAATACAATGGGGTTGTGTCCCATGTATATCCTCCTGATCTCTGACTTAGCTCAATCCCCTCAGATTCCTTATGGAGTGATGACCCAATTCCTAAGTCGCAGAAAGCAGAAGACAGGGACAAAGATCGAGATTGTGAGTGGGAAAATGGGCATATACTCCGCGAAATAAGAGAAGACATGACAGAGCTGTTGCCTTTGGGAATGGAGATGCACAAGGACAAAGGATGCCCTTATGTCCAACCAAGAAAAATACACTGCAAAACCTATACATGAACTCGATCTCTCTAATTATGACAGTTGTGTAAGGAGCCAAACTTTGTACGACTTTAATGGAGCTTGGAAATTTGATTTTAAAAAGTTTTGGAATAAGGTGACACCCCATGGTAGCCTACATGGTCCGTGTAGAGCTTCCATAGAGTGGCCCTTGGCCTATTCCTTAAGGGTGGAGTTTTAAACTAAGGCACACTACACTTGGACCCCTCACGGTCCATGTGACACTTCACGGACTGTGTGATGGCCTGCGTGGTGGCCTTGGCTTGAAATCCTATAATTTTGGGATCGAGTATGGTCACTCAACCAAGTTTACGGCTCGTGTGGGGTGTCACGGCCTGTGTGGCCACCTGTAAGGCTTCTGGAGTGAAATTTTTCTCAGTATGGAATCACGTCACATAACTTGATTGTGGAAATTTTCTAAAGAGAAGGGTACGGGCAGTGTCACAGCCCGTGTGACACTACATGGCCCGTGTGGCCTCCTGTGAAGGTGACTTTGTTGAAATATTCTAAGTATGAGATCTTCAAGAACAAGGTAAGTTCACTTTCAAGCCCTCAATTCCAGCTTATTTAAGTATTTTAAGGCCATCATGGGTCTCCTAAATCAAGCCAAGTTCAAAGAAATTCCATTGGCTAAGTTTTTTACAAGTACCAATAGAAGAGTCAACTTTAAATGGTCATCTTTTTACAAGGTATCAAATTGACGCTTTCTGAATTAGCTTTCAATGCATCTGGTTTCACCTCATTCTGAGTTCGGAGCAAGAAGTTATCCTCTTTTTCATAGAATCTGTCTAGGGCTAGATGGGGTGCCTTCTCGGACTGTGAAGAGTTTCACGACCCGTGAAGCTAGCCGTGAGAAGTTCTGGGTAAACTTTAAAAGGGCATTTTATTTGGGTGTTTTTGATATTTTGACCAATCCCCAAGGTTTTTTAAGACCTTTAAAACCCCTCTTTACATTCAAAAGCCTGTCCCACACTAATTCTAAACCATCATTCAAGACTAACCCTTAGTCTCTACAATCAAACTCTCTTAGGCCTCTCTCTAAGAACTCTTGTGGATTGAAACTTGGAAATCAAGGAATGGTCATTTTTTCTCCAAATTTCTCTTGAAACTCCTTTATTTGTCAAGGTATGTAGGTTTTGATCCTTGGTTCCTTTCAACCAAGGAGACCCAAATCTTTTCAAGTAACTTTCATGAATTTAAGCTTACTTTAAATATGGGTTTTCATTATTATGATTTATTAAATTCAATTTATGTGTGGTATGTACTTGATTTGTGATTTTAAGTTACTCTAAGCTTTAATGTGATGGTTTGCATTGAGATCATGACATTTTGAAAGTGCATTTCCCCTTTAAAGCTTGATTTGTACATGGCTAATCTATATTATATTGTAAATGTGAATTTTACTTATGTTTCCATTTGGGTTTCATTATGTGTTGCTGATTTAAGTTGAATCTATATTACCCATGCTATTCTCACCTCATTCATGGCAGATGCATACATGACTATGGTTTTTATGGAAAATTATGAAGTGGTTTAAGCCCAATTATGTTTATATATATGATTTTGGATAAGATATTGAATATGATAAGAATGTGACCATATACATGTCTATGATTATGACTCTTTAAGCATTTTGGGTGCTTGCACCATTTGGTATATATGAATGAGATATTCCTATGCATGAGTATTATCAATATGAACTATGATTTGGCTTTTGAGCCTAAATGTGCATTGAAAGAATTGAAATCGACTATTATCTCTTTGAAAGCATGTATATATACGTATGTGTATTCTTGTGGGATGACGACTTATGACCGATGATTTGAGGGTCCTCTTTCTTTCCTTGGACTATATGCCTATCATAGATTATGTGATATCCGAAATGGGGGTACCCGTACGGAAGGTTTCTTCGTATGAAATGGGGGTTCTCGTAAGGTAAAGTGTAATGTGATATGATATTATGTGAAAATTCTATCCGAGATTAGGGTGCTCGTAAGGAAGGCTGCTTCATATGAAGTGGGGTTGCCCGTAATAGCTTTGGAAAGTAGACCACCTTCTTACCTGTGAGGGGATTTCATAGGGATTCCAAGTAATATCTTGCTTGGTATTACTTATGTCGGTTGAGGCGACATCCCCACTATATATGAGCATTTGTGCATTTCATGTATTATTGGTTTCATGACATATTGTTATACTATTCTTTGGATACACTTCTTTCTATATTATGTGCCTTTGTTATCTAACATTGAATGCAGATTTGATAAGTCATATGCAAATGCATTCCCGCATACTTATGATATGATTATGTGTATGATGTGAAAGATCCTAAAGTCTCAAATTGCCCATATAGAGTGAGTCATACTTACCCACCCATTAGTCTATGTGTTATGTGCTATATGAATTCATGTTACTCTATTTCCCTATGATATCCTCATAGCATGATTCCTACTTTTCTGTCCTTTAAAACTATGTGTTTACTATTTGTATACGCTTTTGAACCGACAACATGAATATGCATACTTTGAGGATTGTTTTAGGACTCTCGCATTCCCATTCACCATGCTACTCCTAGACCCTAGGTCCAGGTCGTGACAGAGATGGTATCAGAGCCTTAGGTTTATAAATAATCCTCAGAGTCGAATGTGCCGCATCAAGTAAAGTCTTATTCATCGGTGTAAAGCACGCCACATCATGGGTAGGAGGCTAGGCGTTTTAGAAAATGTTTCACTTTTACATCATTCTTATCGTGCCATGGGATGTGTCTTAAGATTTCCTACCTCCATCCCTCCCTACCGAATAGGGAGAGTTACTATGGGTTTGTAATGCAATCTAGGCAAGGAAGATATTGTAGCTGATCCAATAGATGTGGTCAGACGGGAGTTGGTGAAGGATGTGCATTGTTTAACAAGCTTGCTTCTTTGGGTATTTAACATTTTCTTAAGTTGGTTAGTTATTATAGAAGGTTTGATTAAGGTTTCTCAGCTATTGCTTCTCCATTGACCAAGTTGGCTCAAAAGGAGGCCAAGTGTGTATGGTCGAATGGTGTGAGAAGACTTTTCAGACTTTGAAGAAATAGGCACATTGGCTCTTGTTTTGACTTTATCGGGTGGCTTAGGTGAGTTGGTGGTGTATTGTGATGGTTCTCAGATTGGGTTAGGTTGTGTACTTATGCAACATGGTAAGGTGATAGCTTAAGTGTCAAGACAATTAAAGGTACATGGGTATAATTACCCGACTCATGATCTTCAGTTAGCGGTGGTGGTGTTTGTTTGAAGATCTGGAGGAACAATTTTTATAGGGTGCATATTGATGTTTTCACTGACCACAAGAGCTCACAATATGTGTTCACTCGAAGGGATCATAACTTGAGGCAAAGAAGATGGTTGGAACTCCTTAAGAACTATGACATGAGTGCATAATATCAAACCTGCAAGGCAAATACTATAGTTGATGCTCTTAGTAGGCTATCTATGGAAAGTATGGGTCATGTTGATAATGGGAAGAAAGAGTCGGCAAAAGATGTTTACTGTTTGGCTAGATTAGGTGTTAGGTTCTCCGACTCTAATGATGGAGGTATTCATATTCAGAATTGGGCCAAATCTTTTGTGATTGTTGATGTTAAGGATAAGCATGATTTAGATCCATCATTGGTTGTGTTGAAGAGGTTAGTTGCCAATAAGATAGAGGTTTTCTGCCAAGGGGGAGATGGTGTAATTCAGTACCAAGATCGATTTTATGTTTTGGACGTTGATGGTCTTAAGAAAATGATCGTGAGTAAAGTCCATAACTTTCATTATTCTATTCACCCGAAATCAAGTAAGAGGTACTAGGGTTTGAGAGAAGTGTATTGGTGGCATGGCATGAAGAATGATATAACCAAGTTTGTATCCGAATGCGCTAATTGTCAACAAGAGAAGGTAGAACACCAAAGCTTCGGTAGTTTGACTCTAGCTATTTAAATTTCTACTTGAAAGTGGGAAGAGGCGAACATGGATTTTATGGTTAGTTTGCCTCGGACACAAAAGCAATTTGATTCAATTTGGGTTATTATTGACCAGGCGACTAAGTCGGCTCACTTCTTATCAATTGAGACTACTCTCAATGTTGAAGGTAATGCCAAGTTATGTAATTTGGAGTTAGTTAGACTGGATGGTATGCCTACTTTTATTATGTTGTATTGTGGTACCCAACTTACTTCTCACTTTTGGAAATCATCTCAAAAGGGGCTTGGCCTTAAGGTGAAGATGAAGTATATACCGTTTTTCATCCTCAATCCGTTGGGAAAGCTGAGATGAAAATTCAAACTTTAGAGGACATGTTAAGGACTTGTGTGTTGGAATTCAAGGTTAATTAGGGTGATCATCTACCACTTATTGAGTTCACTTACAACAATAGCTTTTATGCTAGCATTGGTATGACACAATTTGGGGCTTGATGTGATAGAAGGTGTAGGTCTTTGGTGGGATGGTTTGAGTTACATGAGATGACTTCTATAGGCCCGAATTTAGTGTTGGAGGCTATGGAAAGAGTAAAATTGGTTAGGTAAAATTGAAGATGGTTTGAAGTCATCAAAAGTCTTATTTGGATGTTGGAAAGATGGACCTTTTGAGTTTCGTATTAGTGATTGGTGTGTATGTGAAGGTCTCACCTATGAAGGGTGTGATGATAATTAGGAAGAAAGGCAAGATAAGTCCCCGGTATGTAGGTCCTTATGAGATTTTTGAGCGGATTGGGAATGTGGCTTATAGGTTAGATTTGTCTCTGGATTTGAGTTCTATTCACCCAATCTTCCATGTATCTATGTTGAGAAAATTAGTTGGTGATCCTAGTACTAATGTGTCTTTGAAAGGTGTGGAGGTTTAGGAGAACTTATCTTATGAGGAAATTTCGATTGAGATCTTGGATGGGCAAGTGGAGAGGCTTTGCAACAAGGATCAACATATTGAAAGTGCTACATGGTAAGTGGAATCAAGTATGATGCAATGATACCTCTATCCTTTCTAATCTACTCAAGCCTATTGTATTAGGTTCTTTCTATTCCCAATGGTCCTAATTATTCCACTCTTGAGTTTCATGACATGACATATATACATGTGCACGAAAATAATTTTTTTATGATGTTTTGAATTATTTGAATACGTTTTGATATGAGTTTTAAAGACTATGATTTTCAAATGATGAATTATGCATTGTACCTTGTGTTTGGACGTTTCATATTCTAAGTCAAGCCTTTCAAGCCTTGTTCTAGCACATTCGAGGATGAATGTTCCCAAGGGGGAGATGACGTAAGACCCAAACTTTGTACGACTTTAATGGAGCTTGGAAATTTTGTTTTGAAAAGTTTTGGACCAAGGTGACACCCTATGGTAGCCTACAAGGTCTGTGTGGGGCTCTACGGACTGTGTGGAGCTTTCTTGGAGTGGTCCTTTGCCTACGGAAGATGTTTGATCCTTAAAAGTGGAGTTTTAAACTAAGGCACACTACACTTAGACCCCTCATGATCCATGTGACACTTCACAGTCCGTGTGGTGTCCTTGGATTGAAATCCCATAATTTTGGGATCAAGTATGGTTACACGGCTGAGTTCGCGGCTCGTGTGGGGTGTCACGACCAGTGTGGCCACTTATAAGGCTTCCAGAGTGAAATTTTTCTATGTATGGAATCACTGTCTAGTAACTTGATAGTGGAAATTTTCTAAGGAGAGGAGTACGGGCAGTGTCACGGCCTGTGTGACACCACACGACCCATGTGGCCTCCCGTGAGGGTGACTTCGTTGAAAAATTCTAAGTATGGGATCTTCAAGCTCAAGCTATATTCACTTTCAAGCCCCTAATTCAAGCTTATTTATGTTGTTTAATGTCATCATGGGTCTCCTACATCAACCCAAGTTCAAAGGAATTCCATTGGCTAAGTGTTTCATAAGTACCGATACAAAGGTCAACTTTAAATGGTCATATCTCTTAATACAAAATGAACTAGCTGCCCCATGACCTATCGAACTGAAGCATTTGAATTATCTTTTGAACGTATCCAGTTTCACCTCATTCTGTGTTCGGAGTAAGAGTTATGCTCTTTTTCATAGGATCTGTCTGGGCTAGATGGCGTGCCTTCACAGACCGTGAAGAGCTTCATGACCTGTGAAGCTAGCCGTGAGAAGTTTCAGGTAAAATTTAAAGGGGCATTTTATTTGGGTGTTTTTGATATTTTTGAATCATCCCCAAGGATCTTTTAAGACCTTTAAAACCCCCCTTTACATTCCAAAACCTCCCCTACACTAATTCTATACTAACCCTTAGTCTCTAGAATCAAACTCTCTCAAGCCTCCCTCTTAGAACTGTTGTGGATTGGAAACTTGGAAATTAAGGAAAGGACATTTCTTCTCCAAATTTCTCTTGAAACTCCTTCATTTTTCAAGGTATGTGGGTTTTGATCCTTTGTTCCTTTCAACCAAGGAGACCCAAATCTTTTCAAGTAATTTTCATGAATATAAGCTTACTTTAAATATGAATTTTCATTATTATGATTTATTAAATTCAATTTATGTGTGGGTTGTACTTTCTTTATGATTTTAAGCTACTCTAAGCCCTAATATGATGGTTTGCATTGAGATCATGACATTTTGAAAGTACATGTCCCCTTTAAAGCTTGATTTGTACATGGGTAATCTACATTATGTTTTAAATGTCAGTTTTACTTATGTTTCTACTTAGTTTCATTATGTATTGCTGATTTAAGTTAAATCTATATTACATACTATGCTCACCTCATTCATGGCATATGCATATATGACTATGGTTTTTATGGAATATTATGAAATGGGTTAAGCCCAATTATGTTTATATATATGCTTTTGGATAAGGTATTGTTATGCCTAGAATTTGATCACATATATGTCTATGATTATGGTTCTTTGAGCATTTTGGGTGCTTGCACTATTTTGTATATATGAATGAGCTATTACTATGCATAAGTATTTTGAATATGAACTACGATTTGGCTTTTGAGCCTAAACGTGCATTAAAAGAATTATAATTGACTATTATCTCTTTGAAAGCATGTATATATACGTATATGTATTCTTGTGGGATGATGAATTAGCGCTGATGGATTGAGAGTTCCCACTCTTTCCTTGAACTATATGCCTAGCATAGGTTATGTGAAAATCCTATCCAAAATGGGGGTGCCCATAAAGAAGGTTGCTTCATATGAAATGGGTGTGCCCATAAGGTGAAGTTTAATGTGATATGATGTTATGTGAAAATTCCATCTAAAATTGGGGTGCTCGTAAGGAAGGTGAAACGACCCCAAAAAGTGCCTGAAAATGTGCATCAAAAGTGCCCGGAATCGTAATTTCTATTAATCTCAAAAACCATGAGTGATATCGAAAATCTAACTTCATATTCTTGTTCAGGGGGTAAAATTGAGCGGGGAATGGGTCTAACCCCGATTAAAATCTGAAATTTTAAAGTGTCAATTTCTAGTGTGTGGTGTGCATTTGTGGCGCGACGGGCCTTTGTGTTACTTTGTGCCAGTTTTCAAGTTCGGTCCTAGACTTTTGGGTCTTGGGCCTAAGCCTTCCCATGCATGAAAATACCTATACTTAGACTTATTTCACCCTTATATCATCCAAGACATTCCCAAATACTCTCTCAAACACATAGACAATATTTCATCTCCAAAGTTCAAGTCTCAAAACTCATCTGGATCCTAAGGTTCTCATTCAAGCTTTAAGTCTCCATCTCCAATCTTCTTTAAGGATTCTCCAAAGTTAAAGTATGTGGGTTTCCTATTATGTTATATGCTATGAAAGATGTCTCTTAGCCCCGGCTATCCCTATTTACAATCGTTTATTGATATTTTATTGCTTCCTCGACCAAGGATGTGTAATGATATCTTAAGAGGCTTGCTTGGGGTCCCTTCGGGTTCCCCGTGTGCTATGTCACATCTACGCCCTAGGCTTGGATCATGACAAACTTGGCATCATAGCACTAGGTTGTTAGATCCTCGGAGTCCAACACACCACATCGATTAGAGTCTTATTTATGGTTGTGTTGTGCACTACAACTATGAGTAGGAGGCTATGAGATGTTTTAGGAGATGTTTCCCTTCTTCATGTTCTAAGTCGTGCTATAGAGTTGAAGTAAGTTCCTCCTCCTAAAAATTGTTCTTTGCCATGCTAGTTGATCATGCCTAACACAAGAGGAAGAAGAGCCTGGGCTCCCGAGGAACAACAGACCTATGGTGAGCTCTGAGATGCCCTCACCTTGATAGCTCAAGCTATGGCCCATCATGTTAATCAAAGGGCCCAAGCCCCTTATGCTCCTACTCCGGGATCTAGGGCGAGAGACTTCATGAGGATGAACCCACCGGATTTCTATGGGTCAAAGGTGGATGAGGACCCACAAGAGTTAATTGATGAGATTTATAAGGTATTGGCCTTCATAAGTGTTAGATTGGAAGATAAGGCAGAGTTGGTGGCTTACCAACTTAAGGGGTTAACACAAATATGGTTTACTCAATGGAAGGAGGAGAAGGGAAACAATAATGTGGTTCTATGGGAGGATTTTAAGGAGGCCTTTCTTAATCGGTTCTTCCCCCTTGAGCTTAGGGACGCCAAGATGGTGGAGTTTATGATTTTGAAGCAAGGGTCAATGAGTGTGAGGGAGTATGTCCTTAAGTTCAACCAACTCTCTATGTATTCTCTTCACTTGGTTGTCGACCCAAGGGCTAGAATGAAAAAGTTCGTGATGGGTGTCCCCGATTTGGTGAGTGAAGAATTCCAGTATGCTATGTTGATTAATAATATGGATTTGGCCCACCTCATGACCTATGTTGAACAACTTGAAATGGAGAAGCTTATGAAGAAAAGGAGTGAAGAGTCCAAGAGGGCTCAATTTGGGGATGATCGGTTCCAACAAGGTAACGAGTTTCAAGGCCAAGAGTCTTCTAGTGCTCCAAACAAGAGGCTTCTATGGAAGGAATGGATAAATCAAGGTTCCAAGGTGGCGATGGTGGGATGAGTTTTCCAAAATGCCCAGAATGTGAAAATCAGCATCATGGCAAATACTTAAAGAATTCAAGTGTGTGTTATGGGTGTGGGAGAGTAGGCCACAAGCTTATTGATTGTGCTTACATCCGAAACAAGGGCAAGGAGGGTCATCCTCAAGGTCAAGGTGGTCACGTGAATCAAGAGGCCTAAGGTGGTTATATTGATCAAGGAGGTGCTCCAAGATGTAATCGGTTCTATGCTTTTCAAAGGAGGCAAAGGGTGGATGAGGTGCCCGATGTTGCTATCGGTATGTTGAAGTTTTGTTTGACCTTGATGTGTATGCATGGGAGGTTTCGGGTGTCTCTATTCCCTTCATTATTCCTTTTGTTGCTAGTGGGATTCATGCGTGTGTTCCAGATTGTTATGTGGAGTTTTTGGTGTCTATCCCATTAGTGAGTTTATTGTTGCTAGAAAGTATATGGAAATTGTTCCGTGGTCATGTTGCATTTATGTCTTGACTTATAGTTTTGTTAGGTTAGATGTGGTGGATTTTGATGTTATTCTTAGAATGGATTGGTTACATACATATTGTGTCTCCATTGGTTGTAAAACTTGTAAGGTCAAATTCCAATTCCCTGTTAAACCCATGTTTGAGTTGTAGTGAAGGGGTAAGTCCATTTCTTGTCTTAAGGTACAATTGGTCTTTATGGGTTGCCTTTATCATCTTGTAAGAGACGGCGGTGTTGAACCTTAGTTAGCTCTATTAGGCCTATTTTTGTGGTCAATGAGTCCTTGATGTCCTTTCCGATATTTTGAATTTTGGGGTGGTGTCTCTTGGTTGGACTTTTGCACCGATTGTGACTATAGGTCTCATGAATAGGGTCTTTAATCCCTACCTTGTTATGTTGTGGTAGTTCTTGGTAATGATGTGTCGGGTTGTTTTTGGAAGTGAGGAAGAGCTTGTGAATCATTTGAGGGTGATGTGAATTTCGAAGGAAGTGAAGTTGGTTTAAGTGAGGAGGGTGGTGTAGTGGCTTTGATGGTTCCGAATGTTTTTTTGTTGAAGAGGCCCAGTTAAGCAAGATCTTAACCCCTTCTTGTAGGAATTGAAGACCTTGGTGAGAGATAGTAAATTGGAGGTTTCTCCCAAGGGGGAGATGGTGTCTTTAGATACTAAGGTAGGCTATAAGTGTTTGTGTTGATGGTTTGGTTCACTTGGAAGTCCCACCCATGAAGGATGTGGTGCGGATGGCAAGGAAGGAAATTGAGTTTATGGTTCATGGGTTCTTATAGAGTGTTGAAGAAGCTTGGTAAGGTTGCATGCGAATGGGAACTTGCCTATGGGTATGGGTATCGTTCGTCTGGTTTTTCATGCTTCTAGGTTAAAGGGGATGTGTTGGTGACTCTAATGCTATAGAACTCTTTGAGGTTGTGCGTGCTGTGGAGGATAAGTTGGCTGAGGAGAAGGTCTCGGTGGGAATATTGAATGAATGGGTGGAAAAGTTGATTAATAAGGGTGTAGTGTCCGTCAACGCTCTTTAGAAGGATCGTCAAGTCGATAGCATCTCTCAGGGAGCCAAAGTGGACATGGAAGTCAACATCCGTACCTCTTTCATTCTATTTAGGCTTAAGATAACACGTTAGGTCCTTTTATGATTCCAAGTCTTATGCTCTAGCCCCATGTCACTTGCATGCATTCATGTTTATGTTGACAAGTTCATGATGATTCTGACACTCGTGTTAAGATTTTGAAAATGATGTTTTAAATGTGTTGTTGAATTCTTGTTGGGGATGATTTGTTCATGATTACTCTTCTCATATACGTTTCTATAACATTCGGAGATGAATGTTCCGAAGGGGGAGATATTGAAAAGACCCCAAAAAGTACCTGAAAATGTGCCTCGGAAGTGCCCAGAATCGTAATTTCATTATATCTCAAAATCTGTGTGTGATATCAAAAATCCGACTACATATTCTTGTTCAGGGGAAACATTGAGTGGGAAATGGGTCTAACCCGATTTTAGAGCAACCATAGCAAAATCCAAAAAATTTTAAAGTGACAATTTCCAGTGTATGGTGCGTGTTTGTGGTGTGACATGCCTCTGTGTTATTTTGGTGCCAGTTTTCATGTTTGGTCCAAGACTTTTAGATGTTGGGCCTAAGCCTTCCTATGCGTGAAAATACCTATACTTAGCCTTGTTTCACCTCATATCATCCAAGACATTCCCAAATACTCTCTCAAACATTTAGACAATATTTCATCTCCAAATTCCAATTCTCAAAACTCATCCAGATCCTAAGGTTCTCATTCAAGCTTCAAGTCTCCATCTCCAATCTTGTTCAAGGATTCTCCAAATTCAAGGTATGTGGGTTTATTTCATGCGTTCCTTTCACCCATGATACCTAAACGCTCTTTTACCTAAAATTGCATGATTTAAAGTTGATTTACTCATGGGTCTTATCTATTATGAATTTCACTGCAAACTATGTTGGGGTTTCATGAAATTATGATTGTTCTAGCATGTTTTGAGCTATGAATCTAAGATCTATTCCTGAGATTTGATGAAGGGTTTGATGTATATTGCTTGAGGGTGTTACCAAGTATTATTAATGGTTTTACATTGAATTTTCTAGCATGATTTCACTCTTGACTTGCATGGTTTTACACTAGCACTATACACCTGCCAAGTGTTTGATAAAATTTCCGGATTAGGGTTCTTGAGTTATTGATCGTCTATTGCATGGTTGGTGAGTCAAGTGGCTTATGGTGATGAAAGGAATGTATATATGTGTGTTTAAATTATGTAAAGCACCTATGGTATTGCAAGTGAAGTGTTGGGCTCTCATGTTCGTTGTGTTTTTCGGAATGATTGATGAGTTATGAAGTCCTTATGCAAAAGTTTATGCTCTTGTGAATTGTGAAGCCTACTAGAAGGAGTTATGAACTATGTTATATGCTTTACTATCTAGTACAAGGCCAATTTCTACATGTAGAGGTTATGAACTATGTTGTACACTTTACCTTCATGTACAAATCAATGCTACTCACGTACTCATATCTACATGAAGGGGTTATGAACTATGTTGTACTCCTTACCCTCGTATATGATTTGAGGTCATGCAATGTGCTCATATGAAGTGGTTATGAACTATGTGTACACCTCACCCTCATATTCGATGTAAGTTGATGTATATCTCATGCACACATGTAGGGGTTATGACCTATACTACCTTCTACCCTCATGTGCTATTCATTATCACATGTACTACCCATTACTTACTAGAAGGGGTTATGACTACTGCTATATCCCTCACCCTCTAGTATAAGGTATTTGGATGATCTAAGTGCACTTACGAGTCATAGCCCAAGATACAAGTCGTAGGGTGTATCGTAGCAAGAATGAGAGACCAAATAATTCAGAAATCTCCTAAGTGGAGTCACCCCTATGAGGCCATCCTATGAGTCATAAGTCTCACTAAGACTCATATAGATGGACTTAGCAAGAATCAGAGAGCCAAAATATTGGACCAAAAACTGAAGGCCAAGACTACGAAAGGAACATACAAGTCGTAATTCAAGCAACGACTCATACCTATGGGTCGTACCAGTTTAGTCCAAGATGCCAAGAACCTGATACGAGACCCTAACTACGACTCGTAGTCATCCTACGAGTCGTACCTGCGAGACTTATCAGTTGCCAACTGTTTTTTCTGTGTAAATTCTAAGGTTATTTTGTAAAATCTATATATAGTTTATGTTAGGTTTCTAGAGGAGGAGTTCGAACAGGAGACATTCTACAATCATCTTTTGAATCTTTTCTTAGTTTTTAGAGTAGGTTATTGTTCTCTCTTGGGAAACTCATTTTGGGGATTGCAAATCTTGCCTTGTACTCATTTTTGATCAATTAAGCTTGTGGGGCTTGCTACTTGTGGTGTCTTCACTTTTCATTATGTTGACAAAACTCCCAACTATGTCTTTTATTTGCATTTTTGCGTGTTTTGCCTTAGCCATGAGTAGCTAAGCACCCACAACTTGGGGTTGTGGGCACCATGGATAGTTGACTTGAGATGACCTAGGTTTATTGCATTTCTATGACTGGGGTTTCACATGTATTGTCTATTTCCCTTCATTATGATTGTTGTTTGCTGGTGCCAACACCAAACCCTACCTACTATCACGATCCCGACCAAGGTAGTGACGAATAGGAAAAGGAAAGTAGATGACAGGATTCGATTGATGCTTTCTCGTCTAATCAACCGAACCTAACCAAGGGCTGGTTGACTAGGACAATTGGTAACGATTAGTTGGCACAACATAGTTGCTGACCAAGGGCCATGGTGAAATTCGACCTTCACCTTCACAAGAGGCTGGAAGAACCTAAGTTACTGTGCTGCATGCGACTCTTCAATTGTGGTTGTGTTACCTAGGGTAATCGAGTCAACGAACCATGGGGAACACAATTCCCAAGTTATCCCTAAAATTAAGTGTTTTTCCATATAGTAGTATAGTCATAATTTTACTTTTGTTTTTGAATCACAACCCTCCCCCTCCATTTAGAGATTTTAGTTATTGATGCTTGAAACGATTAGTAGTGAAGTCTTGTAGTCAAGCCCTGTATTTCCTATGGATTCGATCCTGACCTTTGGTTAGGTTAATTACTGACAACAATCAGTTTCTTATTGGAGTGTGAACATAAGGACGATATAATATCAATTGCAAACATTTATGGCGCCGTTACCGGGGAATACAACTAGGTTTTGATTTGATTTCACTATTAGTTAGTTCTAGTTTTGATTTCTGAACTCTCCTGTATTTTATTTTTTTTGTTTGTTTTTGTTAGTAAATTTTAGGTGCTAGTTGGCTGGCACTATGACTGAACAAAAGTTCTACATTGCAAACAACTTATTGGAAACCTTGCAGAGGCGCGCTCTATTTTATGGGCAAGAGTCCGAAGACCCCTAAATCTATCTACAGAATTTCACTCAAACGTTGAGGGGGGTCCTTGGGACAAGACATCCTGCTTGGGAGGCCATGGCTCTTTAGGTTTTCCCTATGATTCTCTGGAGTGAAGCTGCAGAATGGTGGTCAATTCTCCCACATGATGTTTGCTCTAATTGGGGGGGTATACAGATAGTCTTCCTCATGAACTTCTATAAGGAGTCCAACAAGCAAACGATACAGAACAACATCTATAATTTCAAAAGAGTGCCAGGAGAACCTCTGGTAGTGGCTTGGGAAAGATACAAGTAGTGCTTGGCAGCGAATCAAAATCATGGTTTGACTGATGATGAATTGGTGGCTAGCTTCTATCGAGTATTAACCTTTAAGTAACAAGTGCAGGCTGATGCTCTGTTTTGAGGGGACTATTGGGAGCTCGTAAGACTACCATTTAATGAGACCATCGAGCATATGAACAAGCTATCTGCAGTTACCCAAGTCTACCAACCCTTTCAAGGACAAGCCGGAGCATCCACTAGTGAGTTGAACGGAGCCTCAAGTAAACCTAAGAGTGAGAATGTGGTAAATTGGTGGAGGATACCGCACCAACATTGCATCTCTGATAAGCTGACAAGGATTGAGCATATGATTGAACAAGTCCTGCCAAGGTCCATGAACAAGATGATATCGTCTGGAACGTAAAGTTTGATATCCTTAAATATAACTACAAGGTGGAAGAACAAACTATATCAATGCAAAGTCTTGGTGATAGGATAGAGCAGCTTGTTGCACAACAAGATGCAGTACAAGATGAACAAAGGAAGGTAGAAAGAGCAGCGATGGAACTCATGGAGAAGTCTAATTATCCGTGATGGCATAGGCACGCCACAACATTAAACAAGGTGCTTCTTGGGAGGCAACCCAAGAATCTTTTATCTGTTGATTTATTTTGAGAAATTTTATCATATTTAGCTTGTTGGTTGGTCATTCAATATTTTATTGTGATTGTTGAGACTTTGAACCAGTTGTATCAATTGGCATTTTGATGTATTTTAAGTAATAGGTTGCAAGAACAAACCAAGAACTGAAGAATGGAAAAATTATGCTTGAATACAGCTTCTACGAGCAGGCTTACGAGTCGTAGTGAATGTTACGACTTGTATTCATGCCTCATATAGGAAAATAGTATGTACCAGAAGCTGGCATACACACTACGAGCCAACCTTATGATTCATAGGGTCCTTTACGAGTAGTAAATGGGGTTTGTAGTGCTCAGGTATGCAAAATTTAAAAGGGCGAATCATTTTGGATATTAAAAGACTAACGTCTTTTGGCTCTTCATGTCCCTTCATGCAACATTTCATTTCACTGCACCTCGTCTCTACAGCCCTGCACCTAGTTTAGTTTGTTTTTACTTGAGTAATCTTAATGTTCTTGTTTGATTGTTTGATTTGTTACTTGTTTGATTGAAACCAAATATCATGGGTCTCATGCTTTAACATGTTGAAAATTATTTAGAGATAATGTCTTCAAGAGGTCGAAAAGGTGCTGCCTCTGTTTGAGGTCATCGCCTAAGGGATGCGTCCTTCGAGGAGGAGCAACCAACAGAAAAGTTGAATGTGCACCCTGCTGAGGCTAATGTGCCCATAACATGATCACACTCAACTAGAATATCGATGGAAGTGGATAACGCCTTCCAGTATAATGAGGAGGGTGAAGAAGACGGGTCAGGTGATGATGACTCCACTTCTCATTCTGTTTCTCTTGAAGAGTCTCAGGCTCAGCTAGAAGAGATCGCTCCTTCACAACCAGCTGATTCTGCTTACATCACCACCTCCACCGACCCGCAAAACACAAGATGGTATGTTCCTGGAATGAAAGAGATCTATGATAAGGGACTAGAGCCTATGAGTCAAGGGAGGCTGGTGTGGAGATTTCATGAGGAAGCAAGGTTGAAAGACTCAGGGTTGAAAGGTGTGCCAGGTGTAGAAGCTGATATTGACCGCCATGGATTAGGATGCTTGTCACAGGTGCTAGGGAAGTACGATCCTTACCTGGTCTAAGAATTTTGTGCCTCTTACTATGCTACTATGCGTGGCAACCGTTCGAGGTGTATGAAGCTTATTGATGCATCACGTTTGAGTGAAGTCATGGTAAGGGGTGAGGTTGTCGACATCTCAGCAGAAACTATTCGAAGGGTGCAATTTGGACCTAATTACAGAGTTCCACACTCCACAGCATAATATGATCATAGGATGACAGACATGAGGAAAGCAGTCAATCAAAAAGATGTCGGGATGAGAATGGAGTTATTGAGGTGGATAGACGGCCAAATTTGCAAGGAAGGAGTTGAGCCGATATAGATTACAAACCATGCCAAGCATATTTCTATAAGCGCATCTCTCATTTAGGGCAAAGTTTTGGTGGTCTATTATCCGATGGCGCATCAGGCCCACATTCACAGATAATATGATCACATTAGAGAGGGTCGTGTTGTTGGCGAGCATCTTGGTAGGGTATGACATTGATTGGTGTCACGTAATGGCAGAAAAAATCCATGAGTCAGCAGTCCGCACTCAACAAGAATCTCCATTCCCCATTCTTAGTCTTACATTATGCAAGGAAGCTGGTGTACAGGTTTCTCTCCACTTGGACCCTCATGTAGAGACTTTACGTACGATGGACCCCAGCCTAATCAAGGCTGATAAAAACACAATAGCCCTACAAAGAGCTATCCCACGTCCTATGACAGAGCCGTTCCCGGTAGAGCCTCAGATTCCAGGTTCACCTCTAGCTACTACCGGCACTACTCCAACTACTGTAGAGCTCACACCAGCAGTCTAGATTGAGTCTACACCATCCTCCATCACTCCAGCACCAGCAGCATCTCCTTTACAGGTTGACCCTCTTTCCTCCGCTGTTGCATTTCAGGCTTTATTATGCAGGGTGGCTGTAGCAGAGGGCAAGCTGCGTGAGTTGTCAGCACAGGTCTGCCCATTGATTGATCAAACTGTTCTGCACTCCGAGGAGAGGATGAAGACATTCACCCGAGACTTATTTGATAAGAGAGTTCGAGCGGTGGATGCCCGAATCGATGCATTTGAGACTAGAGTCCGCAGGAGGCTTGAGGGAGCTAGGCCTGCCGACGTGAGCGCGGTTACTGTGGAGTTGGCCAAGTTCAAGGCCGACTTATTATAGATGTTAGTAGCCCCTATTCCAGCTCCAGAGGTACGACCAGTAGGTGATTAGGCATTTGATTGGCTCACCAACTTTCTGGACAACCGTGGGAAGAGGCCTCACGAGTACAATGATCTAGAGCCGACCCCACAGAGGCTGAGACCTGAGTAGGAGCCCATACCAAATGAGGTAATGCAGGAATCACTAGTACTGGCCATTCAGAGAGATAGAGAGGAGCACACACCATATGGAGAGGATACCTCAGGAGTAGCTATAGCCCAAGTAGTCGAGGAGGAGATACAACCCCAGGACCCCTCAGGTCAGCCTAAGAGTGGTGCTTGAGCACCATGATGTTTGCCCTCTTGAACCTAGCTCTTATTTTGCTTTATGGATATTTTGTCCTTGTGTTAGACAATATTATTTTTTTCTGTTGATTTTTGGATGTTTTTGTTTGATAATGTTCGTATGTTGGGTTTTGGATATTAGTTTTGTTAATTGTTAGTTTTTAATGTCTATATATCTATGTTATGTTTTCATTTTCTCATCTTAAGTTTGTGCTTTTACTTTGAGGACAAAGTATCATGTTTTGGTGGGGTCGTGGAAGTTATGGATTAAGGTGAAGTCTGAGTAGCCTCAAGTCCATAACTTCCCCTATTTTTGATCCCAAGGTTTCTTTGTTGTGCTTTTTTTCCTTGTGGAAGTTTAATTTTCTGTTGAACCGGCATGTTTAGGTAGTGTAGATAATCTGTAAATTCATAGTAGTGGTATCTATTGGCATATACATAATTTTTAGATGTGTTTTTAATGTTTTGATGAAAAATTGGGTACCCTTAAAAATTTTGAGGTTGTGATTATTAATGCATTCATACATTTTTAAGTATGTTGTGAAGGTAAGCTGAGACTGAAAGCATGACCTGTTAGTCTATACTTGATTGTGGATGCATTTTCCATGTGTGTTATGAGCTTATTTTGCTGCATTCATGCATCTTGAATGGACCCAGAACTTGCCTTGTTACTCTAAAATTAGTTTGGTGATGTGGTGGATATGGAAAGGATCTTAGGCTTTTGTTATTTGAGTGAAACCACTTTTGGCCTAAATGACCCACCAGATGAGTGAGTGAATCCCGTGTTCCAAACTATTGAGCTTCTCATGTACTCATCCTTTGTTGATACCTTGCTAGCTTAATCTTGTTTGATGAAATACCTTGATATTGGCCCTGGTCTATCCTTGAACATGTGAACCTTGATTGAAGCCAAAGGACAAAGTTGAGGGTGGCTGCAGTTGGTGGCCCTAGTTTGAGGCATAGATATTGTACACTTCACCTGAGGCTAAAAGCCTAAGTTGAGAGTGACCCTTATTGTGGTAAAGTAATAATAATAAGGTGGTTAGTTGGGAAATCAAGAAGGAAATGAAAAAGCATGAACGGAGTGAAGAAAAAGAAAAGAAAAGTGGCTTGAGTTGAGAAAAAGTAATAAAAAATGAGTTTGAAATCGAGTTACAGCTGAAAAAGAGAAACAAAGCACTCGAGAAAAGTTTAAAATAGGAGAATAAGGTGGATTGACTAAAAAGGGTTGGATTATGAAAGCAAAAAGTGTTGGTAAACATGGTTCAAGGATAACCTTTAGTCACTACTTGCCCAAAGTACCATATCAAAGCACCCTGAACCTATGTTACAAGCCCGTAAGTCCTAAAATGATCTAACTCCACTTTATCACCAAGCCAAAAGATGAGTATAGACGCAAGCCTATGGTGTTAGTCACTATGTATTGTATTTCAATTGTGAGAGTGAGAATGCTTCTTCAATCCCTGAATTCTAAATGCGTTTGAGTGAGAATGAGGGAATTCTTTACAGTGAGGGCATTTGCACTACTTGATTAGCTTAAGACTATACCGGTGATTGTGGACGATTGATGCTACCTAGCTTGTCATAGTTGGATTGCCAGGTATCTCATTATGTTCTTGTTTGCTTAATAATTTTGCAGTCCTGTTTTGAAAATAGTAGTTGGGTACCTGAATCAAAGGAGCTGTTGTATATGTCATTAGTGTAGCTGCTATGTATTTCTCTTTGTCTGCATAGATCGAGTCGTCGCTTGAGGACAAACAACAATTCTAAGTTGAGGGTACTGATGTGCTGTCAAAATACAACACATTTGATGCCTAAAACAAGGGATTTTGTGAGTCTTTGATGCGAATTTTTATGGTTTTTATGTGTTTTTGTGTTTTTCTTACAAAAAAGTTAGGGTGGCATGATTTTGAAGAAGAGTTGCAGATTTGAAGCTTAGGACATACGAGCACACTTACGAGTCATAGCTCAAGCTACGAGTCGTAGGGTGTGTCATACCAAGAATCAGAGACCAAAAATTAAGAAATTCGCTAAGTGGAGGTCACTCTTACGAGGCCATCCTATGAGTCGTAAGTCTCAGTAAGACTTGTATCGGTGGACTCGTAGCAAGAGTCAGAGAGCCAAAGTGTTGGACCAAAAACTGAAGGCAAGACTACGAGAGGAACATATGAGTTATAGCTCAAGCAATGACTCGTACCTATGGGTCATACCAGTTTAGTCCAAGATGCTAAGATACGAGACCCCGACTATGACTTGTAGGTCATCTTACGAGTCATACCTGTGAGACTTAGCAGCTGCCAGCTATCTTTTCTATGTAAATTATAGGGTTATTTATAAATATTATACATAGTTTAAGTTAGATTTTTAGAGGAGGAATTCGACCAGGAGACATTCTATAATCATCTTTTGAATCTTTTCTTAGTTTTTAGAGTAGGTAATTGTTCTCTCTTGGGAAACCCATTTTGGGGATTGCAAATCTTGCCTTGTAATCATTATTGATCAATCAACCTTGTAGGTTTTGCAACTTGTGGTGTCTTCACTTTTCATGGTGTTGGTAAAACTCTCAACTATTCAATTAGTTGCATTTTTGTGTGTTTTGCCTTAGCCATGTGTAAGCACCCATAACTTGGGGTTGTGGGAACCATGGGTAGTTGACTTGAGATGACCTAGGTTTATTGCTTTTCTATGATTGGGGTTTCACATGTATTGTCTATTTCCCATCATTATGATTGTTGTTTGGTGATTGCCAACACCAAACCCTGCCAACTACCACGATCCTGACCAAGGTGCTGAAGAATAGGAAAGGGAAAGTAGATGACAGGATTCAATCGATGTTTTCTCGTCTAATCAACCGAACCTAACCAAGAGAGGTTGACTAGGACAATTGGTAATGGGTAGTTGGCAAGCCATGGTTGCCGACCAAGCGCCATGGTAAAATTTGACCTTCATCTTCATAAGAGGGATGGAAGAACCTAAGTTACTATCCTGCATGACTCTTCAATTGTGGTTATATTACATAGGGCAATCGAGTCAACGAACCATAGGAAACACAATTCCTAAGTTGTCCCTAAAATTGAGTGTTTTCTCGTATAGTAGTATAGTCATAATTTTACTTTTGTTTTTGAATCACAAACCCCCCTCCCCCCACCCCCATTTATAGATTTTAGTTATTGATGCTTGAAACGATTAGTAGTGAAGTCTTGTAGTCAAGCCTTGTATTCCCTATGGATTCGATCCTGACCTTCGGTTAGGTTAATTGCTGACAACGATCACTTTCTTATTGGAGCATGAACATCAGGACGATATAATATAAGTTGTCAGTCACCTTATAGGGTTAAACAAGCTATGTAAGTGTGGTTATTTTTCAAATATGTTTTACTCCAAGCATTATTCATGCATGCTATGTTGCTAATATACTATCTCTTGCTATGATTATTCATTTCGATAATGTTGCCTATCTCTTGTTTCATTACAACCTACATGCTTAGTACATTCAAACATACTAATGCATACTCTATGCCTGCATGATATCACCATGTAGGAATCGGAGTCCCTATTGATTCTCCTCCACGTGGCTAGGTGGATTATTCAAGTTAGCTTTTGGTGAGTCCTCATGTCCGGGGACAATATCTATTTTCTCTCATGTTTATGTTTAGATTATATCTTGGATATTTGGATTATCTATTGTCATTACTATGAGGGTGAGCCCGATTGCTTGTCTAGGCCCCCGCTTAACTTCTATATTTAGAGGTATTGTTGGACAAGATATGTATTGATGCTATGAGCTTTGACTCTCTTGACTTCAAGTACTTCATAGCCGTAGTAAATGCACTATGTCAATATTTCATAGACAAAAGCAGAGAAATATAAAGTTTAGATTCTACATAGTTATGCATGGAAAGACAAATAACGTTTTTCAAACATGGATAGAAGTTGTAGATTCCATATAAGGGGTCAAAGCCCCACTTTTCAAAGGTTTTAATGATCTCAATGAATCATTAGACTATGCTAGAGGATAGGACCCAACTTTAATATTCTCCGACCCTTAGACAGAATCCAGAACAGGCTATCCAGTATAATATCCAAAAAAACACTGATAAAATTATTTTTTGAAACCATTGCTCTTCAATGACCGAGACATTTAAAAGATTAAATTTTAAAAATGAAACACTAGTGCAAGAAAATATCAGACTCATAGAAAAATTACAAATAATGGAGGAACGCCTACTAGCATTCAAATTCGAGTTATATCAAATACAGATAAGCATGGATTATCGTAACAAAAATCCTCAGGGTTCTCCATCTCCAATGAAAATAGATGAGACGGGTGTGCATTCCCCAGTGATTGCAAAAAGATCCACTGTGTCGGATATGGACACAGCTAGTCCGGCTCAAACGGTGGCCGGTAAAGACTTATTAAATCCGCTAATGGGTGTGCATTCCCCAATGAATGCAAACATATCCACTGTGTCGGATATGGACACAACTAGTCCGGCTCAAACGGTAGCTAGTAAAGACTCATCAAATCCGTTGATGGCTTACACTTTGCCAAAAAGTGTAACTAATGATACAAAATTACGGATACTCCTACAACACTAAGAGGTGAGTCATCTAAGAAAAAGACAAGTAAATCAAGATAGAAAAAGAAACAAAAAATGGAAAAACTAATAGAAAAAACTTTGAAAAAAATATTTTCAAAATACTAACAGGAACTTCAAGACAAGTATGAAGACGTGCAAGACGAAGGAACGCAATATGAGTCAGATGACGAGGTTCATGATGGAATAGACTATGATTTGGGAATGTTCTTCAATTCGATCGCACTGCACAATCTAGTCACATGAGCAAATATTACAGAAAATGACAAAATAAGAAGTCAACCAAATAGATGCATAAAGGCAAGAAATAGTGGCAGACAAGAAATATTTGGACAACTAGGACAAAAAGTCAAATTGACCATGTGAAGTGTAGAGAATAAGGCAATATTATAAGGAGACATGGGTGGTTGCATGTGTAAGGTTATAGGTGGAAATGGGCGGTTGAATGCCTCAAGTTCCAAGGCCATTTCGTGTCCAAGGTTTTCAAGTCCGGTTTTGAAGTTCAAAAGTCCCTAGAAATAGATGATCAAATTCTTAAGAAGGAAGCATATAAAAAGAATAGCAAGGCATAAGAACTCCTCTCTCTTAGAAACATATTCCCCTTACATTTCATCTACCTTTATGTATCCAACCCTTCCTCAACCAATATATATATACACATACACACACACATACTAGACATGGCAACCCGTGCGCGCATGGGCCCGATATATTATCACAGTATTAGTTTATACATATTTACATATTCGTCGACAAAAAGATAATTATTACAATGTGATATACATAAAAAAGATAATTATCATGCTCATGCATCAAAGACAACTTTCAACCCATTCTTCGCATCGGAACAAGCTTTCTTCATACTGATTTTTTGCACATATGTTTAAAAGAGTGATATCCACTTCTTGATGTTACGGATACCTAGTGATCATTTAATTCTTTAGCACCAATTTTTATTTTCTGACTTGCTAAAGGAATTGGATACTGCAATAAGAAAAAATCCATGCACCATTGTGCAAAAGATTTAGAAGACAATATTACATGTATTTCAGGATGAAAATAGAGTAATTTTAATCAATAGATCTGTACATTCTTTAGAAGAAGCCAATAACTTGGGGAGCAACTTATCACGACCCGGACCTAGGGTCTAGGAGTGACATGGCGAATAGGAATCTGAGAGTCCAAATAAGCATCAAACTATTCATATTCACATCATCGATTCGAAATCAAATACAAATAGTAAACACATAGTTCTAAAGGATGGGAATGTAGGACTCACGCAATATCATAGGAAAAAGGAGTAACATGAATTCACATGGCACATAGCACATAAAGACTAAGGGGTGGGTAAGTATGACTCAGTCTATAGGGACAATTTGGGACTTAGGATCTTTCACATCACACATATAATCATATCATAGTACTCATAATCAACCCACATAATGATATCCAATTGATATCCATATACATAATCAAATCCTCGAATATAACACTTAGCATAAAAATGTACAAGAGTCTACAAGTTGTCCAATAATACCTCTAGACATAAGATGGGATAGGGCCAAAGACATGTCCTAGGCTAACCCTCAAAGTAGAATGAAAACGGGAAAAACATAAGGTAGATAGATGGTGCTTGATCTTGGAATATAGGACTCACCATAACAAATGTCTCAAATCTGATCTAGCCATCAAACGGTCAATGAAAGTAGTCTCCGGTCCCTACATGGTTAGATCATGTAGGCAAAAGTATGCATTAGTATTTTTGAATGTACTAATTATGTGGGTATGCATTGCATATGACTTATCAAACTTGCATTCAATGTTAGATGACAAGGGCACATAATATAGAAAGAAGTATAGATCCAAAGAATAGTATAACAATATGCCATGAAACTAATGATGCATGAAATGCACAAATGCTCATGTATAGTGGGGATGTGACCTCAACCGACATTAGTAAGACCAAGCGAGCTATTGGAATTCCGATGAAAACTTCTTACCGGTAAAGAGGTGGTCTACTTGCCAAAGTTAAACCATACTATACCTTACGGAAACCCCCATTACTATGAAGTAACATTCTGTCACGACCTAAGCCTCGGGCCTAGACATGACATGGCACATGTAGAACCCGAAGGGACCCCAAGCAAGCCTCTTAACATATCATTACACTTCCTTGGTTACGGAAACAATAAAATATCAAACAAAGATTATAAATAGGGATAGCCGGGACTAAGGGACATCTATCATAGCACATAACATCAATCTCCATAGAGAATTCAACTCCAACACAAGGCTTTAGACTTATCTTCTCTTCTCTTCTCAAAAACCCTCACTTTGAACGCTAAGAAAAATGAGTTTGTAACCCTTAATATTGAGGAAAATGACCTAAATATTCATTTATTCGACTTAAAATAGGTTGGGAATATCCAAAACTCCCTTTCAGAAATTAAAAAAAATCATCACGAAAGTTGCATTGGCCCGTGATGCACCAGGGGCGCGGACCAGTGTATTTTCCCTCAAAATTTCCTTCGAACGAATTTTTCTATCCCGTCAAAAAATTTTAAAAAAATAATATAAGTGTTGGTCCGCCTCCCTGGTCTATCGCACCTGGGGCGTGCATAAACACTATCTTTGACTTAATTAGAAAAAATTAATTTTCGACTCAGTTGTTCTAATATCTGGTTGAGACCACTTTCCCACCTAATTTTTTGTTCTGATCAGAAATTCAGTCTCGAAGTTCCTATCCGAGCTTGAAAAGATGCATTATGTGCACAATTCCTTTCTAGGGGTATTTAGATAATTTCGCAGGGTGATACTCTTCAGTTGAATAAAAAGCAGGCTACATCTCATATTTTAAAATTATCATAGTCTTCTCATCACTTTGTTATTCTATGTCATTATTTCTGTATACAAAGGTCAAATTTATTGTTTTTAATGGCAGGGAACACATGTGCAATGCACGTACTCAAGATCTAGTTGTCTAAAAATATAAGAAACCTAGCTTGTTCTATTTATTGCCTAGTGACGACAAAGGATTGTTAATGAAGAACTTGTCTTGTAGTAAGATGTATTTAGGAATTCCTAGGCTATGGTGGTTCGCTAATTACCAACAATTTGCAATCAATTAAGGAATCATAATCAATGGCATGTGCTATATCATTTAAGAGAACTATTTACGATATTGCAACTTAACTTTTTAATGGTCAATTTAACTAGGATCATCCATAAAATTGAGTTTAATTTTTATACACAGATGATAATAAATATTTTTTATACCATCACACTTTACACTGCTAGCTAGCAAACATGTGCAGTTTCTTCAAACCACCCAACATTATATTATCCATCTACGTTTAAGAGTTTATGAAAGTACATTTATCATTTCTATTGTATTGCAAAATTCTATATTTGTTGTAATGTCTTCTCGAACCTCTTATATATATGGCAAAGTCTTTCAAAGACTAAACCAAATATTTTCCTCCACAGTTATGCCTAGGCATCACTACAAGCTTCTGAGGGTGGCCATTTGGGCTCAGGTACTTTCCGTAGGGGTGGTTTCTCTTACCCCATCGGGCGTAGAGAGAGTGAGAATGATTAGTTTTGTGACTGCCATTTGGGTCATACTTCGCCCATAGTCAGGGTTCCAAGATAGCCGGATTGGGGCAGTACGACTGTGACCACAAAGTCAAGGTTGTATCGGGTTGTTTTGAGTGCGGGCCACAAGAACATTAGCTGAGAGATTGTCCAAAGCACAGAGCATCACTTGCTGCCCCACAGTCCATCATATCAACTCCTAGTCCATGTGGTAGAGGCAGGGGCAAGGGTCAGGATTGTGGCTGCTGGGATGATCAGTATAGGGGCTACAGGGTTATGAACAGGGTGCTCGAGGGCCCATCAAGGGTGGTAGAGCCGGGGCAGAAGTGATGTTTGAGAGGGAGGCCGTCAAGGCCACTTTTATATCGCGCCAACATGGGTTAAGGCTGGGGCTTCTAATGAGGCCATCATAGGTACGTTTATTGTATGCTAACAACCAACTTCAGCGTTATTTGATCTAGGTTCCACATTCTCTTATGTGTTTGTGTATTATGTTTCCCTCTTGGGTATGACTCCTGAGCCTTTATCCCATCTCCTAGAAGGTGAAAACCTCTATAGGGTGATGGATTTCCTATGTTGTGGCAAAATAGTCAAAATTAAGGCTAAAATTTAAAAGTCTCAAATTTTGAAATCGATTTCAAAATCAAGTTCTACTTGAAAAATAGAGTTCATGGACAAAAATCCCATAAAAATCAAGCCTAAATTGAATGAGAAATCAATAGTGTACACTGGCATAACCCCACATTCATCTCTCTTTGATGTGATAATTGAATTTTAAGATTTTGATGTAGATTTTTATTTGATGTTTGCACTTTAAATGTTTCTTCAAATTTTTTTTAAAAAAAATAAGGAAAAACTTAATATAATTTGCAAAGTTTTCATAGATTATGAATTTTGATACATATATTATTTCTCTCCAAGATTAATAAGTTTAAGCATGGAAGAATTAGTTCTTGCAATGTTAATAGTATTTGACTTGAAAAATTATTTTATTAATTGTGATGATTTTGTTGAGAGAGAAATATGAAAAAGGTGCATTTGATTTATGTTGTAAAAGGAAATAATACATTTCACTCACCACTTTTTACAAAACTAGTGGAACTTGGTACTTTCTGTGTATTTCTTTCCACAATGTACCTGGCTCCATCAGCAATAAAAGTATCTCATAAGTTGCAATAACTGTCATTTGTGCTTAATCACGAATTTTCCCTTACATTTAGCTTCATTTTTACAATGCATCTAATTACTGCACAATTAACAAAAATAGCGTGCTAAATTCAAATGCATCAAATGTTGTAATGCGGACTCAGTCTCAATTCCACAAGGATTGAGGAAGGCTTGAACATGCAAGTTAGTCTGAAGTGTGATATAGTAGATGTATATAATCTAAGTCTAAGTATGTTACGACCCAAGCTTAGGGCCTAGACATAACACGGTGAATGGGAACCCGAAGGGACCCAAACAAGCCTCTTAGCATATCAACCATACATCCTTTGTCTCGGAAGCAATGTCTACAATAACAATAGATAACATAAAAAGGGAAGCTGGTCTAAGGGAAAGTCTTTGATAATCATATAAGCATAAGGAGTCAAGCTTATAACATGAAGACATTATAATGTTCCAACAACACCTCTAAAACATAGTATGTAGCTGGGGCAAAGATACTTTCCGGGCTCACCTTCATAATGTCAAATGTTCAAAATAAAGAAGTCTTAGAAATAGGAAGAGAAGTAGATAGTGTCCCCGAACTTGAGGACTCACCAAGCTTAACTTCGAGTAATCTCACTAGCCACGTGGAGGATGATCAAGAGGAGCTCCGGTCCCTACATAGTGATTTCATATAGGCATAAAGTATGCATTAGTACATTTGAATGTACTAAGTATATGGATACAATGCAACAAGACATAGGCCAATATAGTCCAAATGCATAATTGTAAGCAATAGATAAGTATAATCTCAATATGACATGTATGATCAATGCTTGAATTAAAACATGCTTGTATATCATATAAATTGTATAGTACATAATACATGCATGGGAAGAGGCCTTAACCGACATAGACCGAGTAGGCTACCACTTGGAATCTGAGGCATGACACCTCCTCGACAAGGTCACCGAGGCATGGCACCCCCTCGACAAGGTGTCCGAGGCATGACACCCCCTCGACAAGGTGACAAGGTGACCGAGGCATGGCACCACCTAGTCAAGGTGACCGAGGCATGACACCCCCTCAAGGTCACCAACATATAGTAAAACTCTCATGTAGGATACCTTTAAATCCATCATCAAATCTCATAATAGATATAATCAAATCATGGTATAAGCTTGAACTGGATAGTCATGAATAATCAATCTGTATTTATAAAACCCCAACATAATCCATGCTCATAATTGATAATAAGAGATACGCATAGGTAATACAACTTGAAAACATGCAATCTTCATAAAAGGGATAATTGGGCTCCATGGGTGAAAGGACCCAATGGATGAAACTTACATACCTCAAACATGAGTTTTCTTTAGATGAACTTTAAGAGAACTTAGAGCTTGAAGAGAATCCTTGAGTTCCAACGTTAAACTTGAAATCCTTGAAATTTTAATGAGATATCTGGTTAAGTCTTGGAGAGGTTTTTGTGAGGGTTTTGAGTGATATCGAGTTGAAAAATGGCTAAGTATAGGTGTTTTCACGCAAAAATGGGCATGGGGATATGACCCCAATGCCCTTGGCCAACACAGAAAAATTAAGAAAAAACTTGTACTGGTCCACGTCTAGTCCGCCACTCAAACTCATCGAGGAGGAAAGAATAACACCAATTCGTGTCCAGTCCACATCGCGGCCTGGTGTCGGATGCACACTTTTTGATGAAAATTAGTGAAAATTAATTTTTGCTACGAGTCCTCTAAAATCTAGGTTATACCCATTTCCCACTCAATTTTTCCCCCTGATCGAGAATATGAAGTTAGATTTTTGGTATTACGCACAAATTTTGAGATATATGGAAATTACGATCATGGACATTTTCGAAGCACAATTTGGGCATTTCAAAGTATTCCCCTTGGGAACATTCATTCCCGAATGTCAAAGAAATATGCATAATAGAAGTAAGCATGAAGATTTCAAACCGACATAAAAGCAACAAACACATTTAGACATCATTTTTGAAAATCTCAACATGAATGTCAAAAATCACCATAAACTTGTTACCATGAACATGAATGCATGCAAAATGACATGAGCGCTGAAACTTAAGACTTGAAATCATATAGGGGACTTAGATTAGTACCTTCGTCTTGAGTAGAGTGGAAGAGATATGGATATCACTTTTTCATGTCCACCTCGGCTTCCCATGTGTCACTTTCAACTTGTTGGTTCCTCCAAAGGATCTTGACGGAAGCTACATCTTTGTTCCTCAACCTCTTCACTTGACTATCCAAAATTTGCACCAGGACTTCCTCATAGGTCAAATTATCTCCTACGACACCCAAAACATCCAAGGGCAATATAGCACTTGGTTCACCCACATACTTCCTCAATATGGACACATGAAAGATTGGATGGACCATATTCATCTCCCTAGGCAACTCCTACTCATATGCAACCTTACCAACTTTCCTCAAAACTTTTTAGGGACCCATAAATCTTGGGCTCAATTTCCCTCTTGCAAAACTAGACCACACCCTTCATGGATGAGACTTTCAAATAGACCCAATCATCGACCTCAAACTCAAGATCTCTTTTCCTTACATCGAAATAGGACTTTTGCCTACTTTGGGATGTTTTCAATCTCTCCCTAATCAACCTCACCTTCTCCAGGGCCTCCATGTACAAATCTGGACCTAGCAAGGCCATCTGCCCCACTTCGCACCACCCAACCGGGGATCTACAACGTCTATCATATAAATCTTTAAAGGGAGCCATACCAATGCTTTAGTGGTAGCTATTGTTTTAAGCAAACTCAATGAGTGGAAGATGCTCATTGCAACTACCCTTAAACTCCAAAATACAAGCCCTAAGAATGTCCTCAAGAGTTTGGATAGTCCTTTCGGCTTGACCATCCATTTGACGATGAGAAGCCATGTTAAGCTTAAGCTTAGTACCGAGTCCTCTTTGAAATATCCTCCAAAAGTGAGAAGTTAATTAAGCACCTTGATCCAAAATGATAGACATGGGCACCCCATTCAATCTAACCAACTCATGAATGTACAACTTGGCATAATCTTCGGCACCATAAGTAGTTTTGACTGTTAAGAAATGAGCCCACTTTGTCATTATATCCACAACACCCCAAATAGAGTCAAAATGTTTGCTAGACTTCGGCAACCCAACCACAAATTCCATGTTGATCTCTTCCTACTTCCAAGTAGGAATATCTATGTCTTGGGCTATGCCACCCGACCTTTGATGTTCAGCTTTCACTTGTTGGTAATTGTGAAATCCGGATATGAATTTCGCAATGTCTCTCTTCATACCACCTCACCAATACACCTCCCTCAAGTCTTTATACATCTTTGTAGAACCCGGGTGAATGAAATAGGATGCATTATGGGCCTCTTTCAATATCAACTCCTTCAAGTCATCCATATTTGGCATATATAATCTACCTTGGTACCTAATGGCACAATCTCCCCCTTGCGAGAAAACCTTCACTTTACCATCTCTCACTAAGGCCTTCAACTCTAGCAAGGTAGGGGTTAATATCTTGTTTTGCCTTTACCTCCTCAATCAAGAAAGATTTAGAACCATCAACCACCAATACACCACCATTATAAACTTCATCCAACCTAACCCCCAATTTAGCCAATCGATGAACTTCTCTAGCTACCCCCTTGCGACCATCAACAACATGAGCTAGACTACCCATAGTCACTCTACTTAGAGCATCAACCACAACATTTGCTTTGCCGGGATGATAATGCACACTTATATCATAGTCTTTAAGGATCTGTAGCCACCTTCTTTGTCTCAAGTTAATATCTTTTTGGGTCAACACATATTGAAGACTCTTGTGGTCGGTAAGCACATCAACACGAACCCCATATAAATAGTGACGCCAACTTTTCAAAGCAAATACCACGAGTGCCAATTCAAGATCGAAGGTGGGATAATTCTTCTCATGCACCTTAAGTTGCCTAGAGACATATGCTATCACCTTACCATTTTGCATCAAAACCCACCCCAAACCAATTCTTGATGCATAACAATATACAACAAATCCTTCCAAACCTTCTAGTAGAGCCAAGATAGGAGCGGAGACAAACTATCTTTCAAGGTTTAGAAACTCTTTTCACATTCATCGGTCCACACGAATTTCGCCTTCTTTTGGTAAACTTTGTCATAGGAGAAGCAATAGAAGAGAAACCATTTATAAACCTCTGGTAATAACCTGCCAAACCCAAGTAACTTCTAATGTTTGATGGAGTCAAAAGTTTAGGCCAATTTCTAATCACCTCCGTCTTCTTTGGATCCACCTTAATGCCACACACCACACCACATCCCCTTGAAAAGCAATCTCTTTCAACCAAAACTCACATTTTTCATATTTTGCATATAACGTCTTCCCTCAAGATTCGCAACACCACCTCAAGTGATTCATATGCTCCTCTTCACTATGGGAATAAATCAAGATATCATCAATAAAGACACCGCAAACATGTCAAGGTAGGGCTTAAAGACCCTATTTATGAGATTTAATAAATATACCTAGTGTATTAGTCAACCCAAAGGACATAACCACAAACTCAATGTGCTCATACCTAGTCCAGAAAGTCATCTTGGAAATATCACACTGCCTCACTTTCACTTGGTGATACCCAGATCAAAGATCAATCTTAGAGAAGTGACTATCCCTTTACAAAAAAGATCATCAATCCTTGGTACAGGATACTTGTTCTTTATGGTAACACTATTAAGTTGTTGGTAATCAATGAACATTCTAAGAGAACCATCCTTCTTCTTCACAAATAACATTGGTGCACCCCAAGGTGACTTACTAAGCTTATGAAACCCTTTTCCAAGAAATCCCTCAATTGCTCATTCAATTCTGCTGGGGCTATATGATAAGGAGAGAATAGAAATGGGTTGAGTATTGGGAAGGAGGTCTATGCAAAAGTGTATTTCCCTTTCGGCAGAAACACCGAGAAGCTCATTGGGAAAGAAATTAAGAGACTCATTAACCACCGGAACCGACTCAATAGGAAGGACTTTGGACTCAACAACCCTAACTCTCACAAGATGATAGAGACAACCCTTAGAAATCAACTTGCAGGCTTTAAGACAAGAAATGAATCTACCCTTGGCCACCACATCACGACTCTCCCACTCAAAGTCGGGCTCATTAGGGAATTGGAATTCAACCCTAAGGGTTCTACAATCAATAGAAGCATAATTGCATGCAACCAATTCATCCCAAGAATGACATCAAAATCCACCATATCTAATTCAACAAAATCACAAGGCAAGATTTTATGCAATATGAGTACGGGAAAATTTCTCTAGACTCTTTTAGCAATAATGGACTCACCTACAGGGGTAGACACTTCATAAGGTGAACACAATAATTTGGGACTAACATGAAGCTTTTTGGCAAAAAAAGGAGTAATAAAATAAAGAGTGGCACTCGGGTCTATCAATACATACACATCAAAATCAAAAACCTTTAATAGATCAGTGATGACATCGGGCACCTCATCTACCCCTTGTCTCCCTTGAAGAGCATAGAATCTATTTTGCCTTGGAGCACCCCCTTGTTGTGCTCCCCTTCCCTTTTGACCCGCATTTGCACCTTGGCCTTGTGGACGACCATCTCTACCTTTGTTTTGAGCACAAGGAAAATCAATAACCTTGTGATCCATCTCATCACAATCAAAGCAAGCATTAAAATTCGTCAAACATGGACCACTATGGTTCTTTTCACACCTTGGGTATCTAGGTTTTGTCATTCCTCCATTACCACCTTGGAATCTTTGGTTAGTCACCCTATCATTGGAAAACCTCTTGGTAGGAGCATTAGATGACCTTTGGCCTTAGAACTTATGGCCTTGTGGAAACCGGTCACCCTTAGATCCCACCCTCAAAATGAGCCCTCTTAGAATAACCACTTCTTTTTTTTTCTAAGCTTTTCCCCCTCTAGTTGCTCGACATATGTCATGAGGCGAGACAAATCTATAGTACCACACTCTTCATTTACCTAGTCGGACACTCCCGACACAAATTTATTCATCCTTGATTTAGGCTCGACAACCAATTATGGGGCATACTTGGAGAGTTAGTTGAAATTAAGGGCATATTACCTCACACTCATGGAACCTTGCTTAAGGTTCTGAAACTCCATCATCTTAGCCTCCCTTAGTTTGATAGGAAAGAACCGATAGAGAAATGTGGCTTTGAACTCTTCCCATGGGATAGCACCATCATTCCCCTTCTCCAACTTCCATTATGTAAACCAAATTTGAGCCACCCCTATGAGTTAGTAGGCCACCAACTCCGCCTTTTTCTCCGAGTTGACTCCTATGATTGATAGCACATTGTACACCTCATCGATGAACTCTAGTGGATCCTCATCCGTCTTGGACCCATGGAACTTCGGTGGCTTCATTCTGGTGAAATCCCTCACCCTTGAAGCCGGAGTAGAA
This sequence comes from Solanum medicagineum, assembly GCA_026153255.1. Taxonomy (NCBI): domain Eukaryota; kingdom Viridiplantae; phylum Streptophyta; class Magnoliopsida; order Solanales; family Solanaceae; genus Solanum; species Solanum medicagineum. The sequence continues at coordinate 60,059 of JAPFFP010059844.1, read as the reverse complement.
GCATGAGAAGCTTGGTCCCCTTGATTGATTTGGTTGGTCATAGCATGAGCCAATATTGCAATAGCATCTCAGAACTCATCTTAGCCTACCCCTCCATCTTGAGAAGCTCGAGGAGCAGGAGGGGTCGGTTGCTTCTTGGGTGCATGGGCTCTCCTTAGTCTTCCTCTTGGGATTGGCATGATCTAGAATAGTAAAGAGCATCTATTCAGAGAAAAAGCCTTACACTTACATTTAAAGCATGATATAGACCATGAAGAAGTGAAACATTTCCTAAAATGCCTCATAGCCTCCCATTCATAATTGTGGTGCGCTTCACAACCATGAGTAAGACTCTATCGATGTGGTGTGTTGGATTCCGAGGATTATTAACAACCTAATCCTCTAATACCAAGTTTTTCACGACTCAAGCCTGGGGCCTATACATGACACAGCAAAGGGGAACCCGAAGGGACCCCAAAAAAACCTCTTAGCATATCAACCGCACATCCTTGGTCGCGGAAGCAAGGTAAACAACAACGAGAGAAATAATAAAAAGGGAAGTGGGACTAAGGGAAGTATTTGATAATCATTAACGCACTAAAGAGTCAAACTTAAGCATAAGTACATCATAATATCCAATAACACCTCTAACATGGAATGGAGCGGGGGCCAAGACACTTACCGAGCTCACCCTCATAGTGACAAATGTTCAACATAAAGAAGTCTCGAAATAACAAGAGAAATAAAGATAGTGTCCTCGGACTTGAGGACTCACCAAAGGATCATACTAGCCATGTGGAGGATGATCAAATGGTGCTTCGATCCCTACAGGGTAATATAATATATAGGCATAGAGTATGCGTTAGTACATTTGAATGTCCTAGGTATGTAGAATGCAATGCAACAAGACATAAGCCAATATAGTCAAAATGTATTATAATAAGCAATAGATAAGTGTAATCTCAATATGGCATGCATGATCAATGCTTGAAGTAAAACATGTTTGTAAATCATTCAACTTGCATAGGACATAATACATGTGTGGGAAGAGACCCTAACCAACAAAAGTAAGACCAAGAGAGCTACAACTTGGAATCCCGATGATTACCCCTCATCGGTAAAGAGGCAGTCTACTTGCCAAGGCAAACCATAATTCACCTTACGGGAGCCCGTCCCATTTCGAAGAAATAACCCCCCTTATGGGAACCCGTCCCATTTCAGGGTAGATTTCATGATAAAGTGCACTAAATGAATCCACACTAGCAAGGGTAAAGTACAATCCTATGTTGGCACATAGTTTGAGGAAAGGAGTATGGACCCTTGAAGATAGTCCACACCAACATCTAATCCGTCGGTGTTAAGTCTAATCCTATGAAATACTTGAAATAATCATACTTTAATAACTTGTTTGACCATTAATTTTGAGCCTTGAAACATGGAAACGTGATATGAGTAGCTCTTAAATATGCTTGACCTCTAATATTGAGCCTAACTTGAAACACGAGAGTAGATCATAATTATATACGAATCCTTGCTTTAACATGAATGGCTCACAAGAGGTAAAAATCTTGAAATAGGGCTTAACTGGATACTTGTAACATCACAGATACTTTTCATGAATTCAATACATACTTGAAAGCCCTTAATCATCATATAGTCACTTGACTTGTGAATCATGAAATAGATCATCAATAACTTGAGAATCCTTAACTTGACATTTTATCAAACACTTGGTGGGTTCATGATACTAGTTCAAAGTCGTACAATTCAAGAGTGAAACAAGATGAGAAAACTTAATGCAAATTAACCAACAAACATGTAGTAAAACCCCCATGTAGGGTACCTTGAAATCCATCATCAAATCTCATAATAGATCATAGTTTCATAGCTCAAAAAATGCATAGTCTCAATAGATATAATCAAATCATGGTATAAGCTTGAAATAGATAGTGATGCATAATCAATCATAACTTGGCATGGGGCTACAAACCCAATGCCCTTGGCCGACACAGAAAAATTGAGGAAAAACTTGCACTGGTCCACTTCTGGTCTGTGATGCGAACCTATCGTGGAGGAAAGAATAATACTGATCCACGCCTAGTCCACGTTGTGGCCTCGTCACAGATGCACACTATTTTACAAAAATGAGTGAAAATTAATTTTCGATATGGGTCCTCTAAAATCTAGGTTATACCCATTTTCCACTCAATTTTGCCCCATGATCGAGAATATGAAGTCAGATTTTTGATATCACGCACGAATTTGAGATGTATGGAAATTATGATTATGGGCATTTTCGAAGCACATTTTGGGGCGTTTCATAAAGGCTAAGCACCAACGACCCAGTGGGATACCTAGTAGTTACCCATTCCCGTGTGGAAGTGCTAGCATATGACCATGGACTTTGTTCTGGGGATTTTTTCGACTTTTGAGGGTTCTGACAAGAGTTGAGTGATGGAATATCATACTAGCATTGGACGATAGTAAAAAAGAAATGTTGTTTCTCCAGCTCCAGATGGACCCATAACAGTAGAAACGCAACTAGAATAAAATATACCATGCGGTGGCTCTGAACTTCAAAGAAAAAATCTTGGAGGGAAATGAGATCACAGTTGTAGAGGACCTAGAACTTTTGAGTCACTCCTGAGACAAGTATAAACCAGGATAAATGTCAAAATCTTTCCAAATCATTTTGATCGAAATGCAAATGAAGGAGAGGGGGTACAAGGCCGAAGGAAGGATGAGATGAGGAAATTACTCACTCTCACAAAAAACAAAAACTATAAACTCAAGTCATGCTCACCAGGCTAACAATTGGTATCGCACTTTACAAAATATTTTATATCATATTAATCATTAGGTTCAACACGATCTAGCACAAAAACTTGGTATTTCATCCATACTGGCTCCTATTCAAATAAATGATTTCAGAAAGAAGTCCCATATCTTTCAGTTTCATGTTGGATTTTTTTTACCCTCCCATTCAAAATATGGATTGCTTGCATTCTTCTTATGCCTCCATTGACTGTACACATAGCATTAAATTCCAATTCCCTAATGAGCCTGTCCTTGAATGGGAGGGTAGAAACTCTTCATGTAGGGATCGATTCATTTCTTTTATAAAGGCCCGTAAAATGATTTCCAAAGGGTGCATCTACCACTCTGTGAGGGTCAAAGATTTCTTTTCCTAAGTTCCCTCTCTCGAGTCAGTGCCCATTGTAAGTGAATTCCCTGATGTCTTCCCAAATAAGTTATCAGGTGTCCCTCCCTAAAAGGAGATAGATTTATGTATAGACCTCTTACCCGCTACTGAGCCTATCTCAATTCCTCCTTATAGAATGTCTCCCGCAGAATTGAAGGAGTTAAAGGAGCAACTGAAGGATTTGTTGAAGAAGGGATAGATGAATGGGTTAACTATTATCGAACCAAGGAACTCGGTAGGAATACTAGATAGAGCATATCTTGAGAAGGCATGGAACCTAGCCTCATAATTTGAAACCAACAAAGAGCCCAACTGTAATAGCCCAAACTCATCTTTATAGTTGTCTGGAAGGCTATATGGTAAAGACCTCTCCAAACACATCCCCGTGAACTGCCCTCAAGTCATAGCCGGAGATCCAACAAGCTGAAGAGCTAGAAATGACCTCCACCACTCCTTGTCAAGGCCGATGAAACAGGTATGAAATGTAGGAAACTCCATGCAACTCAAGAATAGCCAAGTTACACAACTGGTACTAACAATCTAAAAAAAAAACTCATAAGCTCTATCGCTAAGAGTTCCATCAAAATGTGGCAGAACCAACTGCATAGACCTTTCAAAGCTCTTCTACTTCGCTGTAGAAATGGTTGGGCTGGCAAAAGATAGTGGCACCAACAACAAAGAAGGTGCAATAGATGGAGCAACAACAAAAATCTGAAACTGAGTACCCAAACTCGGTCTAGAGGCCTGAAATGGAGTAATAATAGTTGCATGAGGGTTTGCTGGAGCTGAAGAAGGACCCACATGAATCATAGTTAGCTCAGGTGGAACAATAGAAGGACCAATCAACATGGTAGAAATCGGTATCTCAATAGTATCTGGGGCTAGAGGAAGTCCCTCCAATCTACCCAATAACCGCATAAGTAGCTCGTGAAGGGACAGTGTAAGGGATGGAGCTGACGATGGTGAAATAGAATCCATAGGCCCCTTAAACATTATAGTAGGCTATGGAGAAGTCGATTAGGTCTATCCCTTGGACGGAGTTGCCCATCTAGAAATCCTTTGACCCTTCGACCTATCACGAACTTTGCATCGACATCGACTGGGAGTCACATCAGCTGACTCGGGCTCCCCTACTGAGTGATGGGATCGAGTAATCGATGTCTATGCAGAAGGAGTAGATTAGGAACTTTCAAATAGGTGATACTCAGAAACGCATGAATAGAAGAAAGATGTGAAAAATTTTCTTATTAAACATCTCGTAGCCTCTCGAAGATGGGTGTGGACATCTACCCACTGATCCATAAGACTCTACTACATACCCCACTAAAATTGTTGTGGTAGCAAAATAAGACAGCTTTCAGAACATTGCGAGTTGTTAAAGCATACACAAAAAACACAGAAATAGGAAGTTGGCTACAAATAGGAAGTTAAAGCATAGACAGAAAACACTAGTGTTAACTGTTACTAGTTGATTCCTAAGACAACTCACAAATCTTTTGTTTCCCTCTAACCTTTAGAGTGCAAGGGATACAATAACCACAAGAAGTTCAGACTCACAATACATAGAAGTAGCGTCGAAAGATACAAAGAGACAACAAATCGTTATGCATTTTGAGTCCCAACTTTCAAATTTCAACACTCGAAAAATGTAAGGCTAGGCATGAAGAAATAAGTTCTAATGCCCCCAAATTACTTTTCTCACAACAGTGATCTGCCTCAGCATGAACCAAACATCCTTTGTCATCTCTCGAACAAAAACTGTAGGCACTATCCTCAGGATTCCCCCTACTGACACCATCCGTATTACATTTTAGAACACCTTTATGCAGTTTTTTCCATGTAACAGTGTAGTAATGTAATCTTGGCTTATATTCTTGAAGCAATTTCACTATATGCCCCCATTCTTTAGGTAGAAACCTATCATATCAATAATCTGCTACTTTGTTTTTTTTCTTTATTTCAATGCAAAACATTTTCAATAATCTACTCCTGTATTGGCTGTGGGACACCACGTAAATATCTAACAGGAAGTTCTCCTTGGCATGTCTCCTTTACCACTTTGGAATAAACTTTTACTTATCTATCTTAGTTTAGGAGTAATATATAGTATATTTCAGTTAGATTTTCTTGTTATTAGACATGTTTTGCTTTGATTTAAAGTGTTTGTGATAAGATATTACCTTAGTATAATATTTAGTTGTTTTTAATTGTATGATCATGGATGAATTTTATTATTATCTAGTATGTTTTCTTATTTAATTTTTGATTTATGCAACTCTGATTTTGTAAATAATATCAATATAAAAGAATTAAATGTCATCAATTTTGGAATTAGTGACGATATTTTATTATCAGTTTTAACCATGAAATTTCAACCTTTTTATATTAATAAATTTCTCCATAAATTAAATATTTAAGGACGAAATAATTTTTTTGTCCCTAATTTAAATATTTAAGGAAGAAATAATTTTTTGTATATAAAAGTTAACGATTAGTGATGAAAATACATTTGTCCCTAATTTATATATTTAAGGATGAAATAATTTTTATATATAAAAGCTAATGATTAGTGATGAAAATACATTTGTCCCTAATTTATATATTTAGGAACGAAATAACTTTTATATATAAAAATTAACGATTAGTGACGAAAATACATTTATCGCTAATTTATATATTTAAGGATGAAATAATTTTTTGTATATAAAAGTCAACGATTAGTGACGAAAATATATTTTGTCGCTAATTTATATATTTAAAGAGGAAATAATTTTTTGTATATAAAGTTAACGATTAGTGACGAAAATACATTTGTCCCTAATTTATATATTAAAGGACGAAATAATTTTTCGTATATAAAAGTTAATGATTAGTGAATAAATACATTTGTTCAACTACGAAATACATATAACTTTAGAGACAATTGATATCATCACTGGTTGAACTAAATAATTGGTGTTGATATAATTTTGTGGCAGTAATAACGTTTTTAGTGACAAAACACATACTATCAATGTCAAGACCCAAGCCTAGGGCCTAGACTTGACACGACGAATGGGGAACCCGAAGGAACTCCGAACAAGGCTCTTAACTTATCATTAAACATCATCGGTCATGGAAGTATATAAAAGACGTAAAGAATAGGAATAGGGGCAAAGGGGATAAGGGGAAAGCTTTTAACATCATAATCAAGAGACAAAGAGTCAAAGCTCGTATCATAGATACATAACATGTCCAATAAACACCTCTAATACTTAGATAAGAGCGGGGGCAAAGACTAAGCAACCGAGCTCACCCTCATAGTCAAAGTAGAACATAAAGAGGAGTGTCTCAATACATAATAAGAAAAACATAGACTAAGGTCCCCGAAGTGGAGGACTCACCAACTAGCTTGAGTAGTACCAAAATAGCTACGTGGAGGAAGATGATCAACTTGGGCACCTGTTCCTACATGGTGATATCATGTACACAAGGGTATGCGTTAGTACGTCTGAATGTACCAAGACTGTAGGATGCAATGCAACACGAGATAGGCATCATAGTCAAAATGCATAACAATTGGCGATCGACACCATATAACAATATGGCATGAATGACCAATGCTCAAGTAAAACATGTTTAAATAACTCATACTCATATAGGATATCATATGTGTAGAAGAGACCAAGCTAGATTTCCAAAGTACAAACCCCTTAGTTGGTTGATGATGGTCTCACCCCATGACCCTGGTGATGTGGTACAAACCCCTCACATGGTTGATGATAATTTCACCTTATCACCTTGGTGGCGAAGTACAAACCCCTCACATGGTTGATGAGTACAAATCCCCACCTCGGTTATCAAGGTATAAAACCCCCAACAAGGTTATTCGGGCTCTTAGTCCGCCGGGATCGAGCATGGTCTAATGCAATACTTTATATAGATTATATCATATACATAAACTTCTTTCATAATCATAACATCAATCATATCATATCTCATGCTTTGGACCTTTAATTCCTCAAGAAATCACATTCGGACATTTTATCAAACACTTAGAGAGTGTTTAATGCTAGTATAAAATCATGAAATATAGATGAGATCATGCAAGAAAAGCCATTGTAAAACCATCAATCAACACCTTGCAACATCCTCAAACAACATATATCAAAACCCCTCTTCAAATCTTACAATAGATCCAAGATTTATAGCTCAAAACATAGCAAAATAGTCACAACTTTACATAGCCTTAACATAGTTCATAAACATGTTCATACTAGTAAAACCAATTTTAAAATCAACTTTAAATCATGCAAATTGAGTAAAAAGGAGGTTAGGGCACCATGGGTGAAAGGACCCAATGGTTGAAACCCAACATACCTTAGCTTTGAAGAAGCTCTTGATGAAGATTTAAAATGGAGATTTGAAGCTTGAAGAAAATCCTTAGTTCTGGATGAGGGTTTTGAGACTTGAGTTTAGGAGTGAAAAGTGCGGCTAATTGTTTGAGTGAGTATTGGTAATGTTTAGAATGATATGAGGGTGAAAATGGCTAAGTATGGGTATATTCACGTTTGGAAACACTTAGGCCCAAAACGTAAAAGTCTTGGATCGCAAGAAAAATAACAGGGCAGAATTTACACAGGTCCGCATCACAGACCATCGCGGAGACCAAGTTTACACATGTACGCAATAGCTGCGCGTCGCGGCACTATTGCGGACCGATTCTGGAAATTAAAATTTTGAAAATTTGAAATTGTGATTTGATTGCTCTAAAATAGGGTTTAGACCCTTTTCCCCCAAATTTTGACCCTCTGAACAAGAATATAAAGTTTGATTTTCGATATTGCACACAGATTTTGAGATATATGGAATTTACATTTCAGGCATACCGAGGCACATTTTCGGGCACTTTCTGGGGTCGTTTCATATCTCCCCCTAGGGAACATTGGTCCCCAAATCTAAAAAAGACGTACAAGACAAGAGTGATCACAAATAAAACAGCCCCAACAAGAATGCAATGTTACATTTAAAACAACATTTTCAAAATTCCAACATAAGTGTAAAATCATCATAAGTTTGCCAACTTAAACATATTCGCATATGAGTGACATAGGGGCCGAAATATATGACTTGAAATCACATAGGGGACTTAAAATTAGTATCTTAGGCTTGAGTAGAGTGGAACAGATAAGGATACCACTTTTGCATGTCCGCTTCAGCCTCCTATGTAGCACCTTCGACTTATTGGTTCCTCCAAAAGACCTTAAGGGATGCCACTTCCTTATTCCTCAATCTCTTCACTTGCCTATCCACAATCTGAACCAGAATCTCCTCATAATTCAAGTTATCCTCAACAACACGCACCACATCAAGAGGCACAATAGCATTAGGATCACCAATGCATTTTCTCAACATAGAGACATGGAACACCGGATGAACCAAATTCATTTCACTAGGAAACTTCAAATCATAAGCTACCTTGCCAATCCTCTTTATCACCTCATAAGGACCAACATATCTCAGACTCAACTTTCCCTTTTTACTAAAACGGACCACACCATTCATTGGAGAAACTTTCAAATAGACCCAATCACCACTTTGAATTTAAGGTCTCTTCTTCTCACATTGGCATAGGATTTTTCACGACTTTGGGCTGTTTTTAACATTTCCCTAATCATCCTAACCTTTTCAAGAGCCTCCATGAATTTAAGGAGTTGATGGCATCTTTGGGTCTATAAGCTGAGTAATTGCATAGATGGGATTGTCTAATTAGAATAAGGATATATAGAGCCCATATCTTTTGTATTCAAATCAGATTTGGGAAAAAGAAGATGATGCTCTTCTGCATTCTCACATCACCACCCTTTATGTCACTTATAGTCCTTCCCTTCTGAAATGACGTAGATGCCTGTCCATCAATCATTCTATCATTTGGCATCTACCCCACTTTAGAAGGGAAGGATGATGAGTGACATAAAGGGTGGTACTGTGAGAATGTAGAATGAGCATCATCTTCTTTTTCCCAAATCTGATTTGAATGCAAAAGGTATGGGTTTCACAGATTCTTATTCTAATGAGACAATCCCAACTATGCAGTTACTCAGCCTTATGGACCGAAGGATGCCATCCACTCCTTCCATAGTTGAGATAGTGATACTTGCAGAATTGGCCTTAGGCCAAACAAAGAGTCCCTACGAGTCATAGATCGCACTATGGGTCGTAAAAAGCGGTCTCCAACTCACCCTAGACCCTAAATCCTTTTTTCTTTCTCATTCTATAGAGGGATTAATGTCCCTCTCCTATTTCTCTTCCTCTATATCTCTCTGTCAACAATCACAACTCTACTGCTCAAACCCACACCTCATTTCTTGTTTCCATCTCTCCTTTGCTACCTCCATTTCCATTGAAGATAGTCACCACCCAACAACCTCCACTGTCTCCTCTTTACCGATTAGACCCAACTGAAACTAATCCTAAAACCCCAATTGTCTTGTCTCCAATGGATAGCCACCATAAAACTCCTCCTCCATTCCTACCTTAGTTAAAAACCTACCAAATCCCCCTTTCCTGAGTTATAGAGGCCAGCTCAACATCAACAATGGTGACATGAACTAATCAGTGAACAAAAGCTAAGCGTGGAAGATGATGGAAGTCCCTAGAGAAGACAACAAGAAAAAAGAGCGACGGAATTTTTGGGTTATTCTAATTTAGAAAGCCCTAACTATGCTTTTATATTAAGGTTTAGGGGAGATTGTGGTCCGGTTTTATTGCTTATATATGGGCCAGGGAAAACTTTATACAAAGTTTTATTTGCTAATGAATAAAAAGGAGTGACCAACTCCGTAAAATTTAAAAAACAAATCCCTCTTTCCTTTCCATTGTCCAAAACCAGCTGAACAACTACCATCTCCAGCGAAAACCCTCCCTTGTGTCCCATATCTTCTCTCTCCATGTCTATGTCTATATCACTTTGGAGATTTGGTGAAGAAAACTCTATTAGTAACAATCACGAACAAAGACAGTTTTGAACATTGCCAAAAGAATATCCTAATCTATATCTATATTATATTAAAAGTGTGAAGGCCCCTAGAAATGTTGTTTGAACTTTTAAACTATTTTAATTATATGAAATGTAATAAAAATTAAATGAAAAAGATTTTATTATTTCAATGAAATCCCTACAGTAAGGAATCTTTCCTAGTTAAAGTAGTCCGAAAAAAACTTTGAAATAATAATTACCAAAACATTTTTTTAAAGGAAAAAGGGAAAAAAATATTAATGGAAGCTTTGAAATATTAATTACAAAAAAATAAATTTTAAAAGAGAAAATGTGAAAGCCCAATGAATTCACTTCAGTTAGAAAAAGTTTTTCCTTTTAGTAAGGGGAAAAGGAAAACCTTCTTATTTTAAGGGAAAAAGAAAAAAGTTGTAATAGTGTTTGGTATAAAAAAGTTTTATTTTGTTAAGGAGAAAACTGGAAACTAATTTAATTTTTTCAAACAATGATTTAGAAAGGGTATTTCTTTTAAGGGGAGATCATAATTTTTTTAAAAAAATATATTTTTTTAAAGAGGAGAACTTATTAATTGTCTGAAAATAGTTTTTCGTATTTCAATAAAAGTTTTTCTAATTTCACCATGAATTCTAATAATATGAGGAAAGGTTTTGTCCTATAAATAATAAAATATTATTTTCTTTTCCTTCTATAAAAACACTTCAATTTCAACTTTCGCTTCATCAATCATTTAACAATCAACAATCCAGCTTGCATCCTCTTATTTTACGCTTTCTCTCAAGCTTCAATTTGATTATCAGGTTTGCTTATATTACACACTCACTTTCTTTGTTTCATATTCTTTTCCCTTTCTTTTCATTTTTTGAATTTAGACAAAATAGTATTAATTGTTATGCCAGCTTAACTTGCTTCATTCAAATTATTTTATTGCCTTAGATTCGTTAGTTGAGTCTAATAATTTTTTGTTATTTAAAAAATTCTCTTATTTTGTAAATAACATCTCCGTCTATTCACAAGTTTCATCTATTCAGGTAAAGCTAGATCTCAAGTAAGGTAATATTTTTTCATCGAATAATTTTTTATTATATAAATTTATATACTATTCTTATTATTTATTTTTGTCAACAATTTATTTTAGATAATCTTGCAATTGATTCTGAGAAGGCTTGATCAATGAAAATGTGCCAATTAATACCTTAAAAAGATACGATTCTTACTGTATAATAAAGGTCTTACTTATTGGCAATGGGCCAATAAAATAATATAAAAGGGGCATCAACGAAGGTACTCAAAAGACTTTAACATTTGTCACCAAGAGGTAATTTTTTTAATATTTTAACATTACATATATATTTTAGTCATTGACGAAATTTTTTTATCAAGGCACAAAAGTTGATGCTACACTTTTTAACGATCATGCTGTAAAGTGGAATGGAAATTTGCAACAAGGCAAGTCCGAAGTCAAGATTAAGCCTATGGCTAATGCTACAGAATAAACTCATGACAACAGACAGGCTGCAAACATGGAGAATAGATGTTAGTCCTACCTGCAAGCTTCGCCAAATTGAACTAGAAACAAGAGATCACCTCTTTGTAGATTACTCCTTTACCCACAACGTATGGATGAAATTGTCGACTTGGTTAAATTGGCAACGGAGAGCAGCTGATCATCAAGCTTGGCTGGTGGCATCCTCAAAAGGCAGGACAATTAAAGCTCAACTGTTTAAGCTGGTATATACTGAGGCAGTGTATATGATTTGGAATGAAAGAAATATTAGAATATTTGAAGGCAAGAATAGACATAGTGATGCAATAACTAGGGAAGTAGCATACATTTCTAATGTCAAAGCAAATGCAACAGTTAGCTTGAGGCTGCAACAACTTGTATTCCCACACTAGGACATAACTGCTGCTAGAAGTCTTTTTCAACTGAGATAGCAATGAGTTAAATTGCTATGGCTATGTAAAGTTCATTTGGTAGTTAATAAAATATTAGTTACCAAAAAAAATTTTAGCAAGGAAAAGTTTATTACATCATATGTGTTACTAATGCTAAACTAAATTTTCTATCGATAAATAAGGAGATTGAGGTTGGATTCATCGATAACACTATAATTTAGGATTGCAACTGTCAATTTTCTACTGTCTCTTTTTCAAACAATTTTATTTCATTTGAAGATACAATGTTACGTATGGAGGGAAAACACTTAGGTAAGTCATTAGATTGTATCGACTATCAAATATAAAAATAGTATGTTCCTCTTACTGACTTAACAATTTTTTCTTGATCTTCTTTCTAGATATACATGGAATGTTTGAGAGTTCAAAGATCTTCATTATAGAAAAAAACAAAACAAAGAAAGATTGTACTTATGAATGAGAAGTAAGTTAAATTTATTTTTTTAACAATTATCTTGAAAATTACAAATAATCTTAGATTTAAAAAAAATCTTCCATTATAAATTTCAAAAAATTATGTTTATGAAACAATCTGCTATTATAAATTTCAAAATTTATACTTGTGTATTTAGTTGTAAAATTTCAAAATTTATACTTGTGTATTTAGTTGTAAAATTCAGATGTGACTGAAAAATAATAACTTTATAGGGTGAATTATCAAAAATAGATACCAAACTGTTGCAAAGATTGAATATTAAAAGACTTGTAATAGCATTTTGTAATGTTAGAATTAAACAATACCAAGGTACTATATTAATTTTTGTGTATTCTTATTAGGACCTGTGTAAATACAACTATGTTGTTGTGATGATGACAAATATAACCAGGTTTAGGTGGTTGTACTAGTAGTCGTGAAGCAGAGCGTCACTAGGAGATGGAGTGCCAGATAAGGAAGCAGAATCAGGAAAGGACTTAGAAAGGAAGCAGCATCAAAATAGGACTTCTATAAGGAAAAACGTTTGTGCTCTACTCAAAGAAGTAATCCTAGAATGGAACAACAATGGGGCAAACTATATAAACAATCTTGAACCTTTGTATATCCCAAAAAGGAAGTGAGTCAGATAAAATGAACCAGGTTCACTAGGCAAAAGGTGAATAAGAGAAAAGAGCGGGAATAGAAGAAAACCTTGTGTGACGTCAACATACTCCTAAATAAGGTATATAAGGATATCGGCCAAGAGTAGCACTCCGAATAGAACTCTTCTAATGTGAACTATATAAGGATCAATAGAACCCCAGAAGAGTAGCTTTTGCACCACATAAACATTGATGATTCAGCAACAAAGGCAAGGAACAATAATCGAGCAACACTTGGAAGAAAGATGATCTAGAGTTAGAATTTCTTTTTGTAAAGTCTGTCTTGTTTTCTATGTGTTATGCTTATAATTACTATTTAGGGACAATTATTGCAAGTGCAAACATACATTGAGAGGGTTGTAACAAGAAGTGGGTTTGGCTTCTTAGAGAGTAGAGTAAGAGATTAGAGTAGATCATTAGAGTTGTTTGTGAGAGTGGGTTTGGCTCTCATTTTTGGCTAGTTAGTTGAGTAAAAGTTTGTTAAGTTGAGATTTGCGAGTTTGTAAATTAATAGTGCTCAAGTTTTGAAGTAGCAAAGTTTTTGAAATCTTACAAGTGTAGGTAGTAGTGTAACATCCCATGAAATTACCAAAATGCCCCTAAATTGTATCGTGCACGCAACGCGTCTTGCGTAGCTCCAATGGGAAATCCGAGAATGAATTTGCGATTAGCATAGAAAAATTGAGTAAGACAGTGATCTCGTCTCGATTTAAGAGCAACTGAGTCAAAAATTGATTTCGCAAGTTGGCCAAGAAACAGTGAGGGTACGCGACAGGGCAGCGACGTGGACTTATTCCGGATCTAAATAGTGAGGGTACACGATAGGGCGTGATGCTGACCCACACTTATGTGTTTCCTTTAATTTTTGATGGAGGTTGAATTTTCGAAAATACACTGGTGCACAGCGGGTCCGCATCGTGGACTAGTTAGTAAGAAAGGAATTCAGGTTTTCCAAAGTTCGAGTCAAATTCTTGTTGAAGATTAGTATAATCTTCATCCTAGGTATGTAAAGGCTACTCAGAACATGGAATTGTTCTTCCATCTGCCCCAATGTATGGATTAGGTTGATAGTGATAGTTAACAAGCCTTGAATTGTGATTTCTTGAATGATTTCTTGAAAATTATTTCTAAATATTACATTATTATGTAAATTTATGATCATCATGTTTTAATGAACTGATTTCATGTATTTATGTTATGATTATGCCTTTACCCCTTATAGATTCTCTGTTAAAGACTTGAGTAATGAACTTAGTGTGATGTCTAGAGCCTTCACTGTTCATGTATGTGTTAATTTCTGTGGTCTGAGTCGTGAGGTAAGTGATGTGATGGTTGAAGTAGGTGAGGTTAGCATTCTTAAGCTTTATATGAGATTTAGATAGAGTTTACAGAAAGTATTTAATTTCTAAGTTGATAGAATGATAGATAAGATAAGGACCTTGCTTAAGAGGGGGTTTAGCTGTATAACAGCCTGATCTTGATAGACTTATGAGCATATTGAGTCTTCGGAGGAGTATTAGCACCGAAATGGTTAAGAGTGAGTCCTACTCGCACTCATTAACTATGGGGCAAGAGTAGGAGAGGACTGGACCGTGAAAGTGGGTGTTTCCTTTTGTCCCGCAGAGAACTTGACAGACTTCTTTGGGATCCTTGGCAGACTCGTTCTTTACCCCGACAAGGTACCGGATGGATGTGGCAATGACATCTCTTCATTGTATCACTACTGGATCATAGGTGGTGATTGTCAGTTATAGAAACTCCCAGTAGGCTCATTGTTGATAGTACTCTGACGTTGATGTGATTGTGTGATGTTTTGATGGATAGTGAGGTGATAGAGTCCTGTCCTTTACTCTGAGTTGAGGATGAGGGATTGATGAGCTATTGTTATCTTATGCTTGTTTCCTTTAGCTCGTTTTACATATAATACATTTAACGCACTAATGCCCCTTTGGCGCTGCATCGTTTTATGATGCAGATTCTATAGACTGAGGACTTTAGTAGCCCAATCGTTGAGGTTCACCAATTCCGAGAAAGACTTGGTGAGTCCTCCCTTGTTTTTCGGGGACATGTTATCTTCCTTATTTATTTCTAGATTTATTTAAGTAGTTGGTGGTAGCCATGGCTTGTCATGTACCATCTTAGATAGTAGTATAGAGGCTTCATAGACATAGATGTTGATGGTAGATGTTTGGGGTTCTTTCCCCTTTGCTCTCTTATTACTGAGGTTTTCTTCTTTTTGTTCCCATATTTCATTGATGATAGATGGAGTTGATAGATATAGCCTACCGATAGATTGTTATTCTCTATTTTCTTCTGTTATTGAATTGACTGAATGATGGCAATGAGACTAGGTGGTCCGTTTGGAGACTAGCAATAGTTTCTGTTGCCAGTTACGCCTAGGGTACGCTCCCGGGGCGTGACAAGTAGTTTTTTCTCCCTGAAGCAAGGAATTTTTCCACTATAATTTTGTATGTTTGTTTGGTGTTACATTCGTTCTTAATTTGTGGTACTGCTAACGAACTTGGGCGATAGTAGGACAACGATAGTAGTCTTTTCAATTCTCCATTTAATTTTCATTATATTTAATATTTAGTAGGGGTGGTTCCTCTTACCCCGCCGGGCGCAAATAGAGTGAGAGTGATTTAGTTTGGGTTATACTTTGCCGGTAGTCAGGGTTCTAGGATAGCCGGATTGGGGCAGTATGACTGTGACCTCAGAGACAGGGCTGTATTCAGGTAGTTTTTGGTACGGGTTACCAGATCATTGGCTTAAAGATTGTCCAAAGCATAAAGCAGCACTTGCCGCCCCACAGCCCACCAAATCAGCTCCTACACCAGGTGGCAAGGGCAGGGGTAGGGGCAAGGATCAGAATCGTGGTCACTAGGATGATCAATATAAGGACTAGAAAGATTATCAACAGAGTTCTCGAGGGCCCATCAGTGGTGGTAGAGCCAAAGGCAGCTGTGATGTTTGAGGGGGAGGCTGTCAGGGCCACCTTTATGTCGCGCCAAGATGGGCCGAGGCTGAGGCTTTTAATGAGGCAATTATAGGTATGTTTATTGTATGCCAACAAGCAGCTTTAGCCTTATTTAATCGAGGTTCCACATTCTCTTATGTGTTAGGGTATTATGTTTCCCTCCTCCACCCAACAACCACCATTGTCTTCTCTTCACCGATGAGACCCAGTTGAAACTAACCCTAAAACCCCAATTATCTCATCTCCGATGGATAGCGACCATAAAACTCCTCTAATCTCCATCCCTACTCCAGTAACAAACCTAACAAAATCTCTCTTTCCATTCCATTGTCCATAACTAGCTTCAACAACTTCCATCTCCGGCAAAAACCCTCCCCTGTGTCCCGTATCTTCTCTCTCCATATCTATGTATGTATCACTTTGGAGATTTGGTGAAGCAAACTCTATTAGTAACAATCACGAACAAAGTTAGTTTTGAACATAGCCAAAAAAGTTCCTAATTTATCTATATTACCTTAAAAGCATGAATTCAAAAAATTTAATGTTAAATTACGTTAGTACCCCCACTTAAAAATTACTCCTAAATTACGCAATTACCCCTCACTTAAAAAACCTAACTTAAAATTAACCTCTCCACTAAACTAATCAGGCTACAGCTGCGTCAAATTCAAATTACACCTTTTCCCAACGGATGCAACTTCTGAAATTTCTCTATATGCAGCAATCAAACGCAGATCTCAGCCTTTTCGTGGCTGCTCGCTCAGAGTCACACCAAAAGCAACAATTTACTATCAGACAATCTCAAAATAGTGTGGCCAAATTTGTTGCTGGGTTTGAAGGACGAAAATTCCTGGTTTTACAATGGGAAAAACACGAACCTTGTAGCAATAACAAGGTGGACATGTCAAATTACTTCCTCGGCAACCAGGATGATGCCAAAATATCAGACCGAGTACGTGAAGATGGCTGTCGTGAACCCATCAAACCAGACTCTTGTGAAAACGCAGGATGTTATGACTGCTCTTAACCCACTTGTTGGTAGGCATGACAATAAGTATTCACCCTTCGAAAGTGGTTGCTACAAAGCTCAGGCTTGACGAAGATCGGAAATCACTACTTGATCGTAAGGCTAAAGGACGCACTGCTACTGATAAGGATGAGGGCACTAAGTTTACTGCTGATTATATCATGCAGACAGTCGCTTGATTTTTTCTCTTGTTCTGTCTGGTATGCAATTTTAGCCAAAAGAGAATTTATATCAGTGCGTTCCAGTTAATTAGTGTTCAGTGGTAACGTTGAGTTTTGCTTTGATTATACCAGTGATGATGATACTTGGGAAAAAAAAGAAAGAGAACTAGAGTACTCTTAGTTTTTGTTCTTTCAACTTGTCTACGTAATATTGTACTTATTATGCGACTACTAGGTATTGGAGGTTTAAGGACTTTATTAATCATATATATGTTGGTTCAGAGATATGGTTTAGAAAAAATGCAGATCCCCCCTCCAAATAAACTCCTGCCTATACACTATAACATATGCCCTAATTCTTCTTAGCTTAAGATGATATGATATGAAGATAAATGAGAAATGAGGATTCATATAGGTGATCCCAACTGTTTTGTGATTGAGAGTAGTTGTTGTTGACGACTTGAATAATACATCCATACTAAATGAAATTACTGAATCAAATTTCAAAAGGGCATGGCTGGAGGAGAATTGGTTGTAACCCCCGCCGAAAATACTGGATTTGTTCCAGAGGTTGCTACTATATTAGGGAACACGTGCTTATATGGTGGTCAAGTATTTGTCAGAGGTAAAGCAGGGGACCGTTTTGCTGTGAGGAATTCTCTTGCTCAAGCTGTTGTAGAAGGCATTGGGGACCACTGTCGTGAGTACATGACAGGTGGATGTGTTGGTGTTCTTGGAAAGTAAGTATTGTTTATTGTTCATGCTCTACTCATTTGTATAATAGATTTGAAGGTTGTAGTTTGGACAGTGCAGACTTGGGGACATGAAGTTGAGCTACGTTTTCTTGCTTACAGCAGGGTTGATAGAAATGTAGCTGCTGGTATGATTGGAGGTTTGGCTTACATTCTAGATTACTTGTACCTGAGGTTAGATTTGGGTCATCTTTATGAATATTTGCTCGTCTGTCACAACACTAATGTATTCAAGTGCATTGTAGATTAGCTTTTGTTACAAAGTTCATGAAGAATCTGGAACCTGCATAGGTCATTTTGGACTCTTAAAATAATCATATTAAATGCAAATTCATGCAAAAGAGAAGTCCCAGGTGATCTCACTTTGTTGAGAATGGAGATAGAAAATTAATGGATATCTTTTAGAATTCTCTTTTATTTATACGATGGTGTTTGTGATTGATAAGGATCACCTTAGGTATTTTTAAGTGAAGGGTATTGCGTAAAGAAGTCACTAGAGGTTATAAAAAAGACTATATTAGATTTGCTAATTCTATACCAATTACTAATAATCATTAATGTCTATGAAGATACCAAAACACAGTATTGATTTGGTAATGAGTGCCTTAGTTATATGAAGGGGTTCGTTAATATCTTACAACTATAATGACCTAACGATAAGAGTAACGGAAAATTCAAACGCATCACTTATCCTCTAAAATACAGACGGGAAAGAAAGACTATGTTGATAAATAAAATTACAATATTGGAAAGTCAGTAAAATTTCTCAGCCATATGTTACAATTAATCATTTACATTATAATGAAACAAATGCAACATTAGTTCGGTAATGCATATCCAATAGTTTGAGATAATATATATTCGATAAGCATACATGTGCAACGCACGTGAGCTGATTCTAGTTATATTAAAAGTGGGAAGCTTCTAGCTTCAAAGTTAGAATACGATTATACCCTACGTAGTATATTAAAATTATTTTAAAAATATTTATTTAAATTTTAAACAATAATATATTGATTATCTTCCAAAATTAAGAAATCTAAATACCTTAAGGAAGCCTATGCAAATTCTTGGTGTTATTTCCATCTTCCCTATTCTCATGCGTTGTAACAGTTTTAAACTTTCAGCAATTGTTTTAGTTCGTTTTCCTCTATCATCAATACATACATTTAAGTCACCTTCCTTTATCTAAGTACTACTTTTAGTAATACTCACTTTATACACTCAATCAATTAAACATTTACCTCTTAATGAATTTATATCTATATTGATATTTGATATATAAACTAAATAAAAGAAAATGATGTGACACTCTTTGGCCAAGGATCCTATTTATTTTTTTACTCATTTGTTAATAATCTTTTTTATTTATTTTTTATTATTACACAAAAATGAATGTGTCAATTATTACTCCTTCATATATTCATGATCGTTAATATAAAAATAAAATTGTCTATATTCTTAGGACTTTTGATGATCACAGCTCCTAAAGTAATGCAATTGATCAAATTTTCACCTTCCACTATAATTATCTTCTCTATTAGACATATGTAAAAATAAATGTATCAATACATTTACTAATATTTACTACTCCACTCTTTGATATTATTGTTATAGTCTCAACATTGTCATTGTAAATCTTCTCTATTCATTGAGGTTTTAATATCACTATCATATGGTCATCATCCTTTAAACTTCTACTTCATTTTATATATCAAAATTCCGTGTGAGTGAGTGGAATAGAGGTTGGTGTCTTTTGAGATGAAGAGACGACTCTCAAGAGGAAGAGGTAATTTTTTTTATGATAAAAAAATTATGTAACTTTTTGTAGGATTTTCTTTGTCAAAATAATTTAAAGAGGTCAGAATTATTTTTTTAGTGATAATACTAATTATTATTATTATTTAACCTTTTTTTGAATTTTTCCTATGAGAATAACCAACTCTTTGTCTCTTAATATTATGATGTACTAAGAAAATAAATTTTTAGTATGATACTTATTATTATTTCATTTTGTAAGACTTTTGCTATTAGAATAATGAACTCTTTGTCTCTTCATATTATGATATTCTAATGTTTTTGTTTCTATTTTAGATTTGGTATGCTATACTGTCCATTTGTTCATACAATTTTTACTTACTAGAAAAAGTCAATGTCTCTACCGGTGAGACTTTTATTTAAGAGGGATGGAAGTTCAGTTTTCCTACAACAAACCATGTCGAACTGCGGTTGTTGATGCATGTATTTATCCATCATTTGGAAAGGAACCAAGCAAACAATGTTTTCTATTTTAATCTTTAATTCTTATTCATCACACAAGTAGGGCAATAGCAAAATACATATTGTTTTAGTAGTTATTTGTGGATTATGTAATTGGTAGAATAGTATATAAGCACAAGAATTACTTAACTTATTTCTACATTCTACTCTATGGACTTTTTGTTATGTTTTTTCATGAACTGCCAAGTTGTTATTATTTAATAACAATGGAAAAAGAACTAGACTACACATCGATAATTCTATAAAAAAAAATGAAGAAAAGAAAAGTTGAATTAAAATTTGGAATTGGTCATATAAGTAGCAAGTACGTTTAATTGATTTTTCATTTTTTAGTTTTGTTTTTCAATTACAATTTCTATTTCTTTTATTTTCTCAATTTCATTGAAGAGAAATGAAAAAAAAACATCATTAAGAAATACTAATGTCATAATTCATACTAAGAAATCAAATACTAAGACAAGGGCCTTCATGTCACGCCCCGGGAGGGTACCCTAGATGTGGCCAACACTCAAAGAGTATTTCTAGTCTCCGAGCGAACGACTTGGCCTCATCGTCACATCTTACTCAACAGCGGAAGAATACTCAATGACAACAATAAATAAAAGATAGTTATATCATAAATAGTTTCTCAAAAAAGTTCAAGTCAGAATAGAAAAATACTCAGTAATTCACTCTAAGTCTATGAAGCCTCTACTCTAAACGTCTAGAAGGTACCATGATAATCCATGACTACCCAACTCAAACAAATATGGAAACTGAATCAACAAGAACAGATTCCTCCAAAAAGAAAGGAGGGCTCACCAATCTCTGGATGTTGGAACTCGGAACCTCAACAGTGCATTTGCTGAAGTTCTCTATCTGTTGAGTCTGCATCATTTCATGATGCAGCGCCAAATGACGTAAGTACGTGTAGTGTACTGTATGTAAATGGGCTAAAGGTAAACAGATAAGGTTCAAATCAATCAACAGACTAGACTCAAGGCTCAACTCTTCATCTCATAACTTGACTCAAGAAAACATGCAAGTTTTAAGTTTGAAATCATGCTTTAGAAATAGACATAGTGTTTAAATGCAACTCAGTTCGAAAATGATGATATGATCAACTCAAGTGTTGTTTGGAAGTTTCTCTAACCGACTTAACTCTCCACCACCATGAGTTTTTGGTGATATACAATGAATGTGGCATCATTGCCTCGCCCGTCCTTAACTTCCACAGAAAAGGACACGTCAACCTCTATTCTCTCGTATCCTAAGAGTGTGTTCCTTGAATGGGAACATGGGCCACCAGAATTATCCTGTGCAACCATCCTACCCTGGTTACATAATTCTGGGGTGACTCGTCTCATGCAACTCAGTGCTCAATACTCCTTCCAAAATTAAAATATGCTCATCAACTCAAACTCATCTTAATTGACTCAATCACAACTTTCTCAATCAACTCTATGACTCAAATTGGGAACTCAAACAGTGCAACTCAAGACTCAATTCATATTATACAAGACTCTCACTAATTACGGTCAAGTGACATCCCATTATCTATGCTCAACACATAAGACATGATAGATACTCATTGCATGCATATATGAAGCGAGAAAACATACTTTTTAGGTTCACACTACTCAGTTTTGAAGGTTGGGTTCATAATTTCAATTTAATCCATAAGCAAGGAAAATACTGAGTTTAGGATTAGAGTATCAAGAATGCGAAATACATTCATAATTCAAAGTAACAATGGTGTAACTCATAAAATAATTCAAATATATTCAAGAAACTCAATCTTTTACAAGCATTTAAAACTCAAGAACCATGGGATTTAAAACATGTGATCCATACTCGTGATTATAACACAGTAAACAAAGGGACGCGTGAATGAACATAATCCAACACTTTTTAGGTAGTGTTATATACCCATAATGAAGATTAACATCAATCTCCATAGAGAATTCAACTCTAACTCATGGCTTTAGACTCCTCTTCTCTTCTCTTCTCAAAAACCCTCACTTTGAACACTAAGAAAAATGGGTTTGTAACCCTTAGTTTTGAGGAAAATGGCCTTTATACTCGTTTATTCGACTTAATATAGGTTGGGAATGTCCAAAATATCCTTCCTGAAATTAAAATAAAAATCATCACCAAAGTTGCATTGATCACAATGCGCGGCGTGGACCAGCATATTTTCCCTCAAAATTTCCTCCGAATGAATATTTCCTTCCCGTCGAAAAACATAAAAGGAATACAAGTGTTGGTCTGCGTCCTTGGCGCGTCGCACCTGGGTGTGCATCAACACTATCTCCGATTTAATTAGCAAAAATTAATTTTCGACTCGGTTGCTCTAAAATCAGGTTGAGATCACTTTCTCACCTAGTTTTTCTTACTGATCGGAAATCCATTCTCGGATTTTCCATTTGAGCTTGGGAAGATGCATTATCCGTACAACTCCATTCTAGGGGCATTTTGATAATTTCACAAGGTGTTACATTATCTCCCTTGGGATCATTCGTCCTCGAATGATGAGTATAGGTGGAAATAAGGCACGAGTAGACTCAAGACTTATCTGAATACTCACTCGATAACTCAAACTCTAAACTCTTCTTCAACCTCCATAAACTCTACTCAGACTCATGAATAGACATATCTACTCAAGAATGGGAACATTAGTTAAGTTAAGGATAGGAACATTACCTTCGACATCATCATCATTTGGCACAAAGAGTTGCAAGTACTAGGTTCTCATAGCTTCCTCATCTTCCCACATAGCTTCCTCAACGAATTGGTTCCTCCACAGAACTTTGACGGAGGCTGTCTCCTTGTTTCTAAGCTTACGAACTTCGCGGTGGAGAATTTGTATTGGAATCTTCTTATAGGATAGGCTATCCTTTACTCTCGTACTCTCAATAGGGATTGCCAAAGTAGGATCTCCTAAACACTTCTTTAACATTGATGCGTGGAATACCAAATGAATCCCGTCTAACTCGAAAGGCACTTCTAGCTCATAGGCAACCTTCCCAATCCTCCTCACAATTTGGTAGGGCCTAGTACACCACAGACTCAACTTCCTCTTGTTATTGAACCTCATGACACCTTTCATGGGTGACATTTTCAAGTATATCCAATCATCTACCTCGAATTTTAAGTCCCTTCTTCTCACATCCATGTAAGACTTTTGGCGACTTTGCGCTACTTTCAACATCTCTCTAATAGCCTTTACCTTCTCCATGGACTAGTGGACAAGATCAGGTCCAATCAACTCTACTTCACCTACCTCAAACCACCCAATTGGTGACCTACATCTTCTCTCATACAAAGCTTCATAAGGGGTCATCTGAATTATTGCATGATAACTGTTGTTATACGCAAAGTCGATCAATGGTAGATGGTCATCCCAATTCCCCCTGAAGTCAAGGACACAAGTTCTCAACAGATCTTCTAATGATTGAATGGTGCGCTCTGCCTGGCCATCTATCTATGATGAAAGGTCGTACTCAAATTTACCTTTGTAGCCAATCCTTTCTGAAAAGATCTACAAAATTTGGAGGTGAATTGAGTTCCTTTGTACGAGATGATAGCCAAGGGAACCCCATGAAACCTCACAATTTCACGAATGTATAACCAAGCATATTTTTCAGCAGTATTCATTGTCTTGACTGCCAAGAACTACGCTGACTTGGTCATCCTATCCACGATTACCCATATTGGGTCATGCTGCTTTCGGGACCTTGGGAAAATAATAATAAAGTCAATGTTGATCATCTCCTACTTCCACTCAGAGATCTCAAAGTTATGTTCCAATCTACATGGACGTTGATGCTCAACCTTGACTTGATGATTGTTCGAGCATTTAGAAACTAACTCTGCTATATCCCTCTTCATCCCGCTCCACCAGTAGATTTCCCTCAAGTCGTGGTGCATCTTAGTACAGCCAGGATGAATGGAATACCTCGAGCTATGTGCTTCAGGTATGATTCTCTCTCTTACACCATCAATATCAAGGGCACATAACCTGCCCTGGTATCTCAACATCCAATCTCCCCCTTTGGAAAAGACCATCACTTTCTATTTGTGGACGGCCTCCTTCAATTGGAGTATGATAGGATCTTGATCTTGCTTCTCCTTCACCTTGATCACAAGAGATAATTCTAATCCACTGTAGACATTGACTCCTCCCTCATTATTTTCTTCAAGTTGGACTCCTAATCGGGTCAATCTATACACTTCCTTCACTAGCTCCTTCTTTCATTCCTCCACATGGGCAGTGCTACCTATTGACAACTTGGTAAGAGTGTCAGCAACACTGTTAGCTTTACCTGGGTGGTAGAGAATGCTCATGTCATAATCCTTGAGCAATTCCAGCCACCTCCTCTGGTGTAGGTTAAGCTCTTTCTGACTGAAGACTTATTGTAAACTTTTGTGACCAGTGAATACGTCCACATCCACTCCATATAAATAGTGACGCTAGATCTTAAGTGTGATACCACTGCTGCCAACTCAAGATCATAAGTCGGATAATCCTCTCATGAATCTTAAATTTTATAGAAGCATAGGCTATCACCTTTTTTGTATCAACACACAACCCACTGCGACTCAAGATGCATCACAATATACCACAAGGTCTTCTGTTCCATTAGGCAAGGTCAGAACTGGGGCTTTAGTTAATCTGGTCATCAACTCATGGAAACTCTCCTCACATTCATCTGACCACTGAAACTTGACCTTCTTCTGAGTTAGCTTGGTCAATGGTGCAGACAAGAAAGAGAAGCCCTCAACAAATCTGTAGTAATAGCCTGCCAACCCCAAGAAACTTCTTATGTCTGTTGGTGAGGTCGGTCTGGGCCAGTTCTTAACCAACTTAATCTTCTTGGCATCCACTCGAATACCATCACCCGAGACAACATGACCTAGGAAGGCCATGGACTTGAGCCAAAACTCACACTTCAAAAACTTTGCATATAATTCATGGTGTTTGAGGGTTTGAATAATCACTCTAAGATGGTTAGCATGCTCCTCTTCATCCTTAGAATATAGCAAAATGTAATCAATAAATACAATCATGAACATGTCGAGATAGGTTTGAATACTCTGTTCGTCAAGTCCATGAAGGTTGCAGGTACATTAGTCAACCCAAAGGACATGAACAGGAACTTAAAGTGACAATATCTAGTCCTAAAAGTTGTCTTTAGAATGTCACATTCCCTCACTTTCAACTGATGGTAACCAGATCTGAGGTCTATCTTTGAGAAACAAGAGGCGCCCTGAAGTTGGTCAAACAGATCATCTATCTTTGGGAGAGGATATTCATTCTTAATCGTGACCTTGTTCTGTTGCCTGTAACCTATGCACATTCTAAGAGACCCATCCTTCTTTCACACAAATAGGACAAGAGCACCCCAAGGAGAAACACTCGGCCTGATAAAAACGCTTCTCTAATAAGTCCCTCAAGTGCTCCTTCAATTCTTTCAACTCAGCGGGGACCATCCTATAGGGTGGAATTGAGATAGGCTAGGTATCAAGGAGAACATCAATCCTGAAATCAATCTCCCTATTAGGAGGGATTCCAGGTAGCTCCTTTGGAAACTCTTCTAGGAACTCACTCACAATTGGGACTGACTCAAGAGTAGGAGACTCAACATCATCAAATTTGACTCGTATGAGATGATAGATGCACCCTTTAGAGATTAACCTTCTAGCTCTAAGGTAGGAAATAAACTTGCCCTTAGGTGCAACAGAATCTCCGCTCCATTTCTATAACAGGCTCATTAGGAAATTGAAACTTGACAGTTCGGGTTCTACAGTCGACAGTGGCATAGTAGGCGTAGAGCTAGTCCATATCAAGAATTATATCAAAGTCAATTATCTCTAACTCAAACAGATTCGCAGGAGTATCCCTATGGTAGATAAACACTACACAGTCTCTATAAACTTTTTTGGCTATGATGGACTCACTAAAAGGAGTGGAAATAGGGAAAGGCTCAACTAAACACTTAGGGGAAATCTCAAACCTTATAGCCACATATGGTGTTACAAAGGACACTAGCACGACCCAAGCCTAGGGGCCTATACCTGCAGTGGTGAATGGGAACCCGAAGGGCCCCAAACAAGCCTCTTAGTATATCATTCACAAATTCTTTATTATGGAAGCAAAATGAACAACATAAGAGATGTAAATAAAGGGAAGCGAGACTAAGGAAAATCTTGATATTCATAAAAACATAAAAGAGTCAAGTTCATAGCGTAAGTACATCAAATATCCAACAACACCTCTAACAAGGAATGGAGCAGGGGCCAAGGCACTTTCTGGGCTCACCCTCATAGTAACAAGTGTTCAACATAAATAAGTCTCAAAATTAGCTAGAATAACAATGATAGTGTCCTTGTACTTGAGGGCTCACCAAAGCTTGCTTCAAAAGATCATACTAGCCACGTGGAGGATGATCAAAAGGTGATTCAAACATGCATGAGAATGGCCAAGTAGTCACCCACTCATCTTATGGTATAGCCTTTTCGAAAAGTGTTGCCAATACCCTTACTTTACGACATAACCTTTTGGGTAGGTAGTATAAGACGTCCCCTACTTTACCATATAATCTTTTGGGTAGGAGCCGTGAATTATTCTACCTTATGGCATCGCCTTTTCAGTAGTATCATAGAATGTCCTTACCTTACAATATGATCTTTTTGGTAAGAGACATGACATTGTACCTTATAGCATGGCCTTTTCGGTAGGTGTTATAAGATGTCCTTACCTTACAATATAATCTTTTTGGTAGGAGCCATGAGTTATTCCACGTTACAACATGGCCTCATCGGTAGGAGTTAAGAGGTATCCGTACCTTACGATATAATCTCTTCGGTAAGAATTTGGGAGACGCCCTTACCTTACGATACAATCATATCCGCAAGGGAGATGTCCTTACCTTACCATATAATCTTACCAGTAAGAATTTGGGATGTACTTACCTTACGATACAATCTTATCGGTAAGAGATATCCTACATTACGGCATGACCGTTTTGGTAGGTTGTCCTTACCTTACGATATGATGTTTTAAGGTAGGAACCGTGAGTTACTCTACTTTATGGTATAGCCTTTTCAGTAGGTTGTCATAGCCTTATGATATAACCTTTTAGGTAGGAGTAGAAAATAGCTCATCAAACCATCACATCAAATAATCTCGAAAGGACTTGACATTTCACATGAGAGTAAAGCATAGTATAAGGGTTCAAAATTATATTGTAGATCATGGTAACTTTTCAAGAGTTTAATACATGCTTGGGAACCCATAAGGTATCATAACATGCTTGTCAAGTAAAATCATACAATAATCCTTCATCAACATCAAACATCCTTGTCCCATAATTTAATAAAAAACACGGTGGGCATATGCAATACAATTGTATAAAACACGAAGGAATAAGACCAAATCATTTCAAAGTTATTCAAATCAGCCCATCAAGATTGTAGTAAAACCCCAAATTAGAATTTCATAGCAAAACTTTACAAGAATTCATAGATTTCATAGTTTGAATCACACATAATCTATATAGACAAAGGTCAACTCATAGGATAAGCTTAAAATAGATATTCATGCTTAATCAATAATACTTGAATAAATCAAGTCCATATTTTATAATACAAGATACCCATAAGTAATACAACTTGAAATTATCCAATTTTCATAAAAAAGGAAGATTGGGCTCCATGGGTGAGAGGACCTAATAGATGAAACCCACATATTTTAAACTTGGGTTTTCTTGATGTAGACTTGAAGGAGACTTGAAACTTGAATGGAGTTCTTGAGATTCGAAATTAAGCTTGAGACACTTGAATTTGGATGGGAATTTTGATAAAATAGTTAAGGGGTTTTAGAGAGGGTTTTTGAGTGATATGAAGTTGAAAAATGGCTAAGTATAATATTTTACATGTAAAAGCGCATGGGGACATGACCCCAATGCCTTAAGCTGAAACAGAAAATTAAGGAAGTGATAACACTGCTCCATGATGGGCCCACGCCACGGAGCCATTGCGGACCCACACTGCTTTGTGAAAAGCTGGCAAAAATTATTTTTTGCTACGGGTCTTCTAAATATCCAGGTTATACCCATGAACCACTCAATTTTGTCCCCTGATCAAGAATATGAAGTCAGATTTTTGATATCACGCATGAATTTTGAGTTATATGAAAATTACAATTATGGGCATTTTCGAAGCATATTTTTAGGGTGTTTCAGACACTGTTGCCCCTAGGTCAAGCAAAGCATATTAATCAAAAGTAAAGACTCGAAGCATACTCGTCACGACATCTGGTGCAAACTCTTGGTCCAATCTGTTCTCTATTGCATAGAGACGGTTCGTTACGTTTGTCCTTGGTGTTACACTCTTCTGATTAGCCCCGGGTGGTGGCATGGTAGTAGAAGATTAGTCTCTTTTGCCCCAAAGTGGGCAATGTCTCAGGAAGTGACCTATCTGGCCACACTTATAGCAACCATTTCCTCCTTCTTGCACTCCCCCAAATGCATTCTACCAAACTTCCCCATAGGGTGGTTTCACTTTCGAGCCCAGGGTCACACTGGCCTGCGATCCCTATGCTCTAAGGATTGATTGCCCCTACGATTTCTAATAATACCTAATGCTTGTAGTAGGCGCACTAGCTAATGATGGTACCCCGAAGGCTTCTTCAGAAAGTAAGACATCTCCCTTATCCTACTCGTGCTGGTTAGACTCGTGCCTAGTTGACTTGGCTTTCTTGTTCAAGTATGCTTCTCTGTCTTTCTTCTTATCCTTCTCAGTTTGCTGGCATAGACCATGAGTCTAGAAAAGTCCAAGCTCAAAATCGCATGAACTCATATCATATAAGAAGGGTAACACTTCCTAATGTCCAATAGCCTCTTGCTTATGAAGTGTGGTGCACAACACACCCATAAATAAGACTCAACTAGACACAACTTCATAGACTCCCAAGAACACTTGAACTCTGTGTTCTGATACAACGTTTGTCATGCCCGGGAGGGTACCCTAGGCATGTCTTGCACTCAAAGACAATTTCTAGTCCCCAAGTGAACAACTTGGCCTCATCGTCACATCTTACTCAACAACGGAAGGATACTCAATAACAATATTAAAGAAAAGACAATTATATCATAAATAGTTTCTGAAAATAGTTCAAGTATGAATAGGAAAATCCTCAGTAAATACTTCACTCTAAGTCTATAAAGCCTCTACTCTAAATATCTAAAAGGTACCATGACAAGCCATGGATATCCAACTCAAACAAGTAAGGAAACTGAATCAATAAGAACAGGCTCCTCTTAAAAGAAAAGAGGGCTCACCAATATCTAGATCTCGGAACTCTAAACCTCAACGGTGCGCCTACTGAAGTCCTCTATCTGTGGAGTTTGAATCATGAAATGATGCAACGCCAAATGGCGTAAGTACATGGAATGTACTGTATGTAAACAGACTAAATGTAAACAAATAAGGCTCAGACCAATCTACAGACTCGACTCAAGGCTCAATTCTTCATCTCATAACTCGACTCAAGAAATTATGCAAGGTTTTAATTTGAAATCATGCTTTAGAAATATATTTAGTGTTTAAATGCAACTCAATTTGTAAACCATGATATGTTCAACTCAATTGTTGCTCAAAAGTTTCTCTAACTGACACAACTCCCACCACCATGTGTTTTTGGTGATGTACAACGAATGTGGCATCGTTGCCTTACCTGTCCTTAACTTACCACGAAAAAGGATGCGTCAACCTCTATCTCTCTCTCTCGGATTCTAAGAGAGTGTTCCTCGAATGGGAAAATGGGCCACCAGAAGTATCTCATAACGCTGGTTACGTAGTTCTGGGGTGACTCTTGTCACACAACTCGATGCTCAATATTCCTTCCAAGATTAAAATATGCTCATCAACTCAAACTCATCTCAATTAACTCACTCACGACTTTCTCAATCAACTCTATGACTCAAATTGGGAACTCACAATCCAACTCAAGACTCAATTCATATTATGTATGACTCCTCATGAATTACGGTCAAGTGACATCATATTATCCATGCTCAACACATAAGACATGATAGATACTCATTACATGCATATATAAAGTGAGAAAACATACTTTTTAGGTTCACACTACTCAGTTTAAAGGGTTGGGTTCATAATTTCAATTTAATCCATAAGCAAGGAAATACTAAGTTTAGGGATAGAGTATCAAGCTTGCGAAATACATTCATAGTTCACAGTAACAATGGTTCAATTCATAATTAACTCAAATATATTCAAGAAACTCAATCTTGTAGAAGCATTTATAACTCAAGAACCATGGGATTTAGAACGTGTGATTCATACTAGTGATTTTAACTTTTTAGTAAACAAAGGGGCGCGAGGATGAACATAATCTAATGCTTTAGGTAGCCTTTCATACCTAAAATGAAGATTAACACCAATCTCCATAGAGAATTCAACTCCAACACAAGGCTTTAGACTCGTCTTCTCTTCTCTTCTCAAAAACTCTCACTTTAAACACTAAGAAAAATGGGTTTGTAACCCTTAATTTTGAGCAGAAGGGCCTAAATATTCATTAGTTCAACTTAAAATAGGTTAGGAATGTCAATATCACCCTTCCCGAAATTAAAAGAAAAAGCATCACGAAAGTTGCACTAGTCCACGATATACCAGGGGCTCAGACCAGTTTATTTTCCCTCAAAGTATCCTCCGAACAAATTTTTTTGTCCCGTCGAAATTTTTTTTAAAAATACAAGTGTTGCCGTCCCTGGCGCATCGCGCCTGGGCGCACATAAACACTATCTCTCATTTAGTTATCAAAAATTAATTTTCAACTCGATTTCTCTAAAATCTGGTCGAGACCACTTTACCTTATTACAACATCATTTTTTTTAAATGTCAATTTAACTAGCAAACATGTGCAGTTTCTTCAAACCATCCAACATTATATTATCCATCTACGTTTAAGAGTTTATGAAAGTACGTTTATCATTTCTATTGTACTTCAAAATTCTTTATTTGTTGTAATTTCTTCTCGAACCTCTCATATATATGGTAAAGTCTTTAATGACTAAACCAAAGATTTCTCTCCAAAGTTATGCCTAGGACCACTACAGGCTGCTGAGAGTGGCCATCTGGGTCAGGTACTTCCAGTAGGGGTGGTTCCTCTTACTCCATTGGGCGCAGATAGAGTGAGAGTGACTAGTTTCTTCACTGCAATTTGGGTCATACTTCACCGATAATCAGGGTTCCAGGACAACCGGATTGGGGCAATACGACTGTGACTGCACAGATAGGGCTGTATCGGGTTGTTTTGAGTGCGGGGCACAAGATCATTAGTCAGAGATTTTCCAAAGCACAGAGCAACACTTGCTTCCCTATAGCCCATCATATCGGCTCCTAGACAATGTGGCAGAGGCAGGGGTAGGGGTCAGGATTATGGCCGCCGGGACGATTAATACAGGGACTATAGGGTTATCAATAGTATTCCTGAGCGCCTACCATGGGTGGTAGAGCCGGGGACAATAATGATTTTTGAGGGGGAGACCATCAAGGCCACTTTTATATCGTGCCAGCATGGGCTAAAGCTGAGGCTTCTAATGAGGCCATTATAGATACATATACAGTATGCCAACAGCCAGTTTCAGCCTTATTTGATCCAAGTTCCACATTCTATTATGTGTTTATTTATTATGTTTCCCTCTTGGATATGACTCCTGAGCCTCTATCCCATCTCCTAGAAGGTGCAAACCTCTATAGGGTGATGGATTCCCTATGTTGAGGCAAAATAGTCAAAATTAGGGCTAAAATTTAAAAGTTTCAAATTTTGGAAATTGATTTCGGAATCAAGTTCTACTCAAAAAATAGAGTTCATGGACAAAAATTCAATAAAAATCAAGCCTAAATTGAATGAGAAATCAATAGTGTACAGTAACATAACCCGGCATTCATCTCTCTTTAATGTGATAATTGAATTTTAAGATTTTGATGTAGATTTTTATTTGATGTTTGCACTTTAAATATTTCTTCAAGTTTTTTTTCTTCTAAAAATAATAAGAAAAAACTTTATATCATTTGCAAAGTTTTCATAGATTATGAATTTTGATGCATATATTATTTCTCTCCAAGATTAATAAGTTGATGCATGGAAGAATTAGTTTTTGCAATTTTATTAGCATTTGACTTGAAAAATTATTTTATTAATTATGATGATTTTGTTGAGAGAGAAATATGGAAAAGGTACATATGATCTATGTTGTAAAAGGAAATAATACTTTTCACTCACCACTTTTCTATGTTGTTTTTACATATGTTCTTGTGGATAATAGAGTCCTCTGATTTCACAGTTTTTTAAAATATCTATTTAATTTTTACAAAAGTAGTGGAACTTGGTACTTTTCGTGTATTTCTTTCCACAATGTACTGGCTCCACTAACAATAAAAATATCTCGCAAGTTGCAATAATTGTCATTTGTTCTTAATCATGAATCCTCCCTCATAGTTAGCTTCAGTTTGAGAACGCATCCAATTACTGCACACATTAACAATAACAGCGTGCTAAATTCAAATCCACCATATGTTGTAATGCGAACTCATTCTCAATTCCACAAGGATTGAGGAAGGCTTGAACATGCAATTTAGTCTGCAGTGTGATCTAATAGATGTATGTAATCTAAGTCCAAGTATGTCACGACCCAAGCCCAGGGCCTAGACATGACACGGCGAATGAGAACTCGAAGTGACCGAAACAAGCCTCTTAGCATATCAACCACACATCCTTGGTTGCAAAAGCAAAGTTGACAATAACAATAGATAATATAAAAAGGGAAGCGGGACTAAGGGAAAGTCTTTGATAATCATAAAAGCATAAGGAGTCAAGATTATAGCATAAAGACGTTATAATGTTCCAACAACACCTCTAAAACATAGAATGTACTGGGGGCCAAGACACTGTTCGGGCTCACCCTCATAATGTCAAATGTTCAACATAAAGAAGTCTTAGAAATAGCAAAAGAAGTAGATAGTGTCCCCGAACTTGAGGATTCACCAAGCTTAAGTTTGGGTAATCTCACCAGCCACGTGGAGGATGATCAAGAGGAGCTCTGGTCCCTACATAGTGATATCATGTAGGCATAAATTATGCGTTAGTACATTTGAATGTACTAAGTATATGGGATGCAATTCAACAAGAAATAAATCAATATAGTCAAAATACATAATCGTAAGAAATAGATAAGGATAATCTCAATATGACATGTACGATCAATGCTTGAAGTGAAATATGCTTGTAAATCATATAAATTGTATAGTACATAATACATGCGTGGGAAGAGACCTTAACAGACATAGATCGAGCGGGCTACCACTTGGAATCTGAGGCATGACACCCCCTCGACAAGGTGACCGAGGCATGGTACCCCCTCGACAAGTTGACCGAGGCATGACACCCCTCGACAAGGTGACCGAGGCATGGCTCCCCTTTAACAAGGTGACCGAGGCATGACACCCCCTCAACAAGGTGACAAGGAGACCAAAGCACGACACCCACACAACAATGTGACTGCGTCATCACACCCCCTCAACAAGGTGATTGAGTCATGACAACCCCTCGACAAGATGACCGAGGCATGACACCCCCTCGACAAGGTGTGGCCTACTTACCAAGGCAAACCAAACATGATAATATTATAGCATGAGAGTAGATCATAATCATTTCACACTAACCTTGTATTAACATCAAAGGCCCACAAGAGGTGAAATCTTTGAAAAAGAGCTTAATTCGAATTTACAACATCATAGACATGTTCATGAATTCAATGCATTTTAATTTGAAAGAACAAAATCATCACAAAGTCACTCGACTAATAAATCATGCGATAGATCATCAATAACTCTAAGAATCCTTGTTAAAACATTTTATCAAACACTTGGTGGGTGTGTAATGCTAGTTCAAAATCATGCAATTCAAGAGTGAAATAATATGAGAAAACTCAATGTAAATAAATCCACCAACACATAGTAAAATGCTCATGTAAGATATCTTGAAATCCATCATCAAATCTCATAATATATCATAGTTTTATAGCTTAAAACATGCATAGTCTCAATAGACAAAACCCATTCATAGTAAAATCTTGAAATAGATATTCATTTAAAAAAATCAACATTTCATAAAACTCCAACATAATATGTACTCATAATCCATAATAGGAGATACCCGTAGATAATACAAATTGAAAACATGCAATTTTCATAAAACTGGAGATTGGGCTCCATGGGTGAAAGGACCCAATGGATGAAACCCACATACCTTAAACTTGGGTTTTCTTGATGTGGACTTGAAGGAGACTTGAAGTGTAAATGGAGTTCTTGAGATCCGAAATTAAGCTTGAGACACTTGAATTTTGATGAAAATTTTGATAAAATAGTTAAGACGTTTTAGAGAGGATTTTTGAGTGATATGGAGTTGAAAAAATAGCTAAGTATAGGATATTTCACATGTAAAAGGGGAACGGGGCCATGATACCAATTCCTTAGGTCAAAACAGAAAATTAAGAAAGTGGTAACACTGCTCCGCGACGGGTCTGCATTAAAGAGCCATCGCAAACCCACACAGTTTTGCAAAAAGTTGGCGAAAATCATTTTTCGCTACAGCAGATTTTCTAAGTTTCAGGTTATACCCATTTCCCACTCAATTTTTTCCACTGATCAAGAATATGAAGTTGGATATTCGATATCACGCACTAATTTTGAGATATATGGAAATATGATTATGGGTATTTTCGAAGCACATTTTTTGCGCGTTTCGAAATATGTAAGTTACTATTGGAGACTCAAACTAGTGAATGTAAAATTTCATTGATCAAAACTTTGCTTTAATGTTCTTGGAGATGAGTTCTTCTTTTTGGAATACATGAGACGAGTGTCTTTGTAAGCACATAGTCGTTAAAGAACTCGCATGACATGATTTATAGGGAAACTAAAAGATGTGTGGTCAGATAAAAAAATGGTTTTTGAGGCTGTGAAGGATCAACTAGCCTGTCATGTTTTTCTTTGCAAAAGGATTTCTTATGGTGCCTCATATGGGATTGCACAAATAAGT
The DNA here is from genome assembly GCA_026153255.1 of Solanum medicagineum. Classification (NCBI taxonomy): domain Eukaryota; kingdom Viridiplantae; phylum Streptophyta; class Magnoliopsida; order Solanales; family Solanaceae; genus Solanum; species Solanum medicagineum. The sequence continues at coordinate 24,545 of JAPFFP010059844.1, read as the reverse complement.
TTTATGTTCCCTACTTCTTTCCATGATCCATTGGATAAGTTTCTTGGTTTTTTTGGCGGGAGAGTATGCCAGTATGATCTTAATAAGGTATGGGACTTTGCATCTGACATTTATTAAGCTTGTCACTTTGGAGAGGCTATGCCCGAGTCTTTTTGTGTAATAAACTGCTCGAATCGAAGACTAATGTAGGAGATCCGACGAAGCATTCGGAAAAGGGTAGCCTCTTGTGTAAGCACAACAATGTACCATAGTGATCCCTCAGGAGACCTATCTATGATTGGGGGGATCCTCAGTAGCAGTAACCCTTTCATTCTTTCACATACTAATACATATACTAAACGCTCATATCACCTCTGGAATTTGAAGACCAGATTACCTAGGCAATTGGCGAAAGGTTGATTTGCATCAATGCCAAGATAATCTTGAGAAACTAAGTGAGAGTTACACTTGTGAACAGAACCATCAGGATGATATTTAATCCAGAAAATCTATTTACAATACACCGCATTTTTTGAAGGATGATATGGTACCAACTCCCATGTTCGGTTCTGAACTAAGGCATCAAATACATTTTCCATAGATTCACACTAGTGTGGGATTTGTTGAGCTTGTCTTTTTTGCTACAATAGCAGTGAATACCTTGCATTCACCTTCCTTTTGGCATCAATATAGTACTCACCCGAAGGCATATGATAAGTGACCCTTTCCTTAACAACACTAATTGCATTTGGAGTTCACACTTGCAAGCTCTGTTTAAGCCTCTTGGGCTGTTTTTAAGAAGGAAATTTCATAATCATAGTTTCAGGTTATACTAGTAGTCAGAAAAAAGAAAAAGACCTCAAATTTGTTCTTTGTATGTTTGTCTTTTGATATTAGGTCATGATCCTCCGTAAGCTCAGTAATTGTTAATCTATTAATTAGGGCTCAATCTTCACTGATTCATTAGATCCGTGCACCATGTGTCGTTAGTAGGTCTCTGAGACAGACTGCTGTAGGGTATTGGGGGTCAGGATATAGTTGATTAAGATGGAATCCTCAGATTTGACAGCTGGTTGTAAGGTCCTTGAGTGTGGGTTTTTATATAATTGACCCTATAATAGGCACGTGATTCTTGATATTCTATTCATCCAAGTACATCAAAGATGTATTGAGATCTTTGACAACAATACAGGTGAGATGGCATAAGGGGAGATATTGCAGATTATGTGTCGCATTGTGTCAGTTGCCAGCAGGGAAAGTGTCATGACCCAAGCCTTCGACCTAGACCTGACACAGCGAATGGGACCCCAAACAAACCTCTTAGTATATCAATAGCACATCCTTGCTCATTGAATTAAAGTGAACAACAACGAGAGAAATAATAAAAAGGGAAGCAGGACTATGGGAAGTGTTTGATAATCATTAATGCACTAAATAGTCAAACTCAAGCATAAGTACATCATAATATCCAACATCTCCTCTAACATGGAATGGAGCGGGGGCCAAGACACTTTCCGGGCTCACCATCATAGTAACAAATGTTCAACATAAAGAAGTCTCAAAATAGCAAGAGTAATAAAGATATTGTCCTCGGACTTAAGGACTCACCAAAGGATTGTACTACCCACGTGGAGGATGATCAAATGGTGCTCTGGTCCCTACATGGTAATATCATGTAGGCATAGAGTATGCATAGTACATTTGAATGTACTAAGTATGTAGGATGCAATTTAACAAGACGTAAGCCAGTATAGTCACAATGCATAATAATAAGCAATAGATAAGTGTAATCTCATTATGGCATGCATGATCAATGCTTGAAGTAAAACATGCTTATAAATCATTCAACTTGCATAGAACATATTACATGTGTGGGAAGAGACCCAATAATTGACAAAAGTAAGATCAAGTGAGCTACAACTTGGAATCCTAATGATTACCCCTTATCGGTAAAGAGGTGGTCTACTTGCCAAGGTAAACCATACTTCACCTTACGAGAGCCAGTCCTATTTCGGAGAAATAACCCCTTTTACGGGAACCCATCCCATTTTTGGGTGGTTTTCATGATAAAGTTCACTAAATGTATTTACTAGTATAGCATGGGTAAAGTATAATCCTATGTTGGCACATAGTTTGAGGAAAGGAGTATGGACCCTTGAAGATAGTCCATGCTGACATCTAATCCATCGGTGCTAAGTCTAATTCACAAAATACTGGAAACAATCATACATTATAACTTGTAAGAAACATGGAAACATGACATGAGTAGCTCTTAAGCACGCTTGATCTCTAATGGTGAGCGTAACTTGAAAGGTTAGAGTAGATCATAATCATACATGAACCCTTGCTTTTATATGAATGACTCATAAAAGGTAAAAATCTTGAAATAGGGATTAATTTGATACTTGTAACATCATAGATACTTTTCCTGAATTCAATAAATACTTGAAAGCCCTGAATCATTATATAGTCACTTGACTTGTAAATCATGAAATAGATCATCAATAACTTGAGAATCCTTAACTTGACATTTTATCAAACACTTGGTGGGTTCATGATACTAGTTCAAAATCATGTAATCCAAGAGTGAAACAAGATGAGAAAACTTAATGCAAATTAATGCACCAACATGTAGTAAAACCCCCATGTAGGGTACCTTGAAATCCATCATCAAATCTCATAATAGATCATAGTTTCGTAGCTCAAAACATGCATAGTCTCAATAGATATAATCATTTCATGGTATAAGCTTGAACTAGATAGTCATGCATAATCAATCAATATTTCATAAAACCAGACATAATCCATGCTCATAATTCATAATAAGAGATACCATAGGTAATACAACTTGAAAACATGCAATTTTCATAAAAAGGAGGATTAGGCTCCATGGGTGAAAGGACCCAATGGATGAAACCCACATACCTCAAACTTGGGTTTTCTTGAGATGAGCTTGAAGAGAACTTAGAACTCAAAGCAAATCCTTGAGTTCCAAAGTTAAGCTTGAAATCCTTGAAATTTTAATGAGATATTTGGTTAATTCTTGGAGATGTTTTTGTGAGGGTTTTTAGTGATATAGAGTTGAAAAATGGCTAAGTATAGGTACTTTTACACGTAAGTGGGCATGGGGATATGAACCTAATGCCCTTGGCCGATACAGAAAAATTAAGGAAAAACTTGTCCTGGTCCATGTCTGGTCCGCGTCGGAGGAAAGAATAACATCATCCGCACCTAGTTGTATCGTGGCCTAGTTGCGGATGCACACTATTTTACAAAAAGTAGCAAAAATTAATTTTTGCTACGGGTCCTCTAAAATTTGGATTATACCCGTTTCCCACTCAATTTTGTCCCCTGATCGAGACTATAAAGTTGAATTTTGATATCATGCACGAATTTTGCGATATATGGAAATTATGATTATGGGAATTTTCGAAGCACAATTTGGAGCATTTCAGTATCTCCCTCTTGGGAACATTCATCCTCGAATGTCAAAGAAACGTCCATAAGAGAAGTTATCATGAAAATTTCAACCCGACATGAAAGGAACAAACACATTTAAACATCATTTTTGAAAATCTCAACATGAATGTCAAAAATCATGATAAACTTGTTACCATGAACATGAATGCATGCTCAATGACATGAAGGCTGAAACTTAAGATTTGAAATCATATAGGGGACTTAGATTAGTACCTTCGGATTGAGTAAAGTGGGAGAGATATGGATATCGCTTTTTTGTGTCCAGCTCGGCTTCCCATGTGGCACTTTCAACTTGTTGGTTCCTCCAAAGGACCTTGATGGAAGCTACATCTTTGTTTCTTGACCTCTTCACTTCTCTATCCAAAATTTCCATCGTGACCTCCTCATAGGTCAAATTATCTCCTACGACACCCACAACATCCAAGGGCAATATAGCACTTGGGTCACCCACACACTTCCTCAACATGGACACATGGAAGACCGAATAAACCATATTCATCACCATAGGCAACTCCAACTCATATGCAACCTTACCCACTTTCCTCAAAACTTTATAGAGACCCACAAATCTTGGGCTCAATTTCCCCTTCTAGCCAAAACCTGGACCACACCCTTCATGGGTAATACTTCCAAATACACCAAACAACCAACCTCAAACTCAAGATATCTTCTCCTCACATCAAAATAGGTCTTTTTCCTACTTTGGACTATTTTCAATCTCTCCCTAATCAATTTCACCTTCTCCAATGGATCGATGAACAAATTCGGACCTAGCAAGGCCATCTCCCCCACTTCAAACCACCCAACTGGGGATCTATAATGTCTAGCAGATAAAGCTTCAAAGGGAGCAATTCTAATGCTTGAGTGGTAGCTATTTTTGTAAGTAAACTCAATGAGTGGAAGATTCTCATCCCAAGTACCCTCAAACTCCAAAACACAAGCCCTAAGCATATCCTTAAGAGTTTAGATAGTCCTTTCGGCTTAACCGTCCGTTTGAGGATGAAATGTCATGCTAAGCTTAACCTTGGTACCGAGACCTCTTTGAAATGACCTCCAAAAGTGAGAAGTAAATTGAGCACCCCAATCCAAAATGATAGAAAAGGGCAGCCCATGCAATCTAACCAACTCATAAATGTACAACTTGGCATAATCTTTGGCACAATAAGTAGTTTTGACTGGAAAGAAGTGAGCTGACTTTGTCATTCTATCAATAACAACCCAAATAAAGTCAAAATGTTTGCTAGTCTTAGGCAACCCAACCTCAAATTCCACGTTAATCTCTTCCCACTTCCAAGTAGGACTTCTATGTCTTGGGCTAGGCCACATGGCCTTTGATGTTAGGCTTTCACTTGTTGACAATTGTGACATCTGGACATGAATTTGGAAATGTCTCTTTTCATACCACCCCACCAATACACCTCCCTCAAGTCTTTATACATCTTTGTAGAACCAGGGTGAATGGAATAGGATGAATTATGGGCCTTCTTCAAGATCAACTTCTTCAAGTCATCCACATTTGGCACACACAATCTACATTGGTACCTAATGGCAGCATCTCCCACTTGGAAGAAAACCTCCACTTTACTATCTATCACTAAGGCCTTCAACTCTAGCAAGGCGGGATCAAGATCTTGTTTTGCCTTTACCTCCTCAATCAAGGAAGATTTAGAACCATCAACCACCACTACACCACCATTATAAACTTCATCCAACCTAACACCCACTCTAGCCAACCAGTGAACTTCTCTAGCCACCTCCTTTGCCACTATCCAAAACATGAGCTAGACTACCCATGGACACTCTACTTAGAGCATCAGCCACAACATTAGCTTTGTCGGGATGATAGTGCACACTCATAGCATAGTCTTTAAGGATCTCTAACAACCATCTTTGTCACAAGTTAAGACCTTTTTGGGTGGACACATATTGAAGACTTTTGTGGTCGATAAACACATTAACATGAATCCCATACAAGCAGTGCCGCTAAATTTTCAAAGCAAATACCACGACTACCAATTCAAGATCATGGGTGGGATAATTCTTCTCATGCACCTTAAGTTTCCTAGAGGTGTATGCTATCATCTTACCATTTTGCATCAAAACACACCCCAAACCAATTCTTGAGGCATCACAATATACAGCAAATCCTTCCAACCCTTCTGGTAGAGCCAAGATAGGAGAAGAGACAAGCTTATCTTCCAAGGTTTGGAAACTCTATTCACATTCATCGATCCCACACAAATTTTGCCTTCTCTTGGGTCAACTTTGTCATAGGAGAAGCAATAGAAGAGAAACCATTTACAAAGCTCTGGTAATAACCCACCAAACCCAAGAAACTTCTAATGTCTGATGGATTCAAAGGTCTAGGACAATTTCTAATCACTTCCATCTTCGTTGGATCCATCTTAATGCCATCACCTGACACCACATCTCCTAGGAAAGCAACCTCTTTCAACCAAAACTCAGACTTTTCATATTTTGCATACAGCTTCTCCTCCCTCAAGATTTGCAACACCAACCTCAAGTGATTCACATGGTCCTCCTCACTATGGGAATAAATCAAGATATCATCAATAAAGACCACCATAAACATGTCAAGGTAGGGTTTAAAGACCCTATTCTTGAGATCCATAAATATAGTCGGTGCATTAGTCAACCCAAAGGACATAAACACAAACTCAAAGTGCCCATGCCTAGTTCTAAAAGCTGTCTTGGGAATATCACACTGCCTCAATTTCACTTGGTGATACCCGGACCTAAGATCAATCTTCTTAGAGAACTGACTATCACCTTGAAGTTTATAAAAAGGTCATCAATCCTTGGTAGAGGGTACTTGTTTTGTATGGTAACCATATTAAGTTGCTGGTAATCAATGCACATTCTAAGAGAACCATCATTTTTCTTCACAAATAACACTGGTGCACCCCACCTAGGCCCTATGAAACCCTTTTCCAACAAATCTCAGTTGCTCCTTCAACTGCTTCGATTCCTTCAACTCCGCTGGGGCCATACAGTAAGGGGGAATATATAAAACAAAGTATCAGGAAGGAGGTTTATGCCAAAATCTATGTCCCTTTTGGGAGGAACACCGAGAAGCTCATTGGGAAAGACATCAAGAAACCGATTAACCACTGGAACCTACTAAATAGGAAGGACTTTGGACTCAACATCCCTAATCCTCACAAGATGATAGAGACAACCCTTAGAAATCAAATTTTGGGCTATAAGACAAGAAATGAATCTACCCTTCACCACCACATCATGACTCTCCTGCTCAAGGTCAGGCTCATTAGGGAATTAGAATTTAACCCTACCGGTTCTACAATTAATAGAAGCATAATATGCATGCAACAAATCCATCCCAAGAATGACATCAAAATCCACCATATCTAATTCAAGAAAATCACAAGGAAAGATTTTATGCAATATGAGTACGGGACAAATTCTATAGACTCTTTTAGCAATAATGGACTCACCTATGGTGTAGACACTTCATAAGGTGCACACAACAATTAGGGACTAACATGAAGCTTTTTGGAAACAAAAGGCGTACCAAAACAAAGAAAGGCACCCGGATCTATCAATGTGTGCACATCAAAATCAAAAGCCTTTAATATACCGGTCATGACATCGGGAACCTCATTCACCCCTATCTCCCTTGAAGAGCATAGAATATATTTTGACTTGGAGCAACCCCTTGTTGGCCTCCCTTCCCTTTTGACCCGCATTTGCACCTTGGCCTTGTGGACGACCATCTCTACCTTTGTTCTGAATCAATAACCTTATGACCCATCTCATCACAATCAAAGCAAGCATTAGAATTCCTCAAACATGGACCACTATGATTCTTTTTACACCTTGGGCATCTAGGTTTCGTGATTCCTCTATTACTACCTTGGAATCTTTGGTTCGTCTCCCTGTCATTGGAGAACCTCTTTGTAGGAGTATTGAATGACCCTTGGCCTTGGAACTTGTGGCTTTGTGGAAATCGGCCACCCTTAGATCCTTGGAAACCACCCTCAAAACGAGCCCTCTTGGACTCACCACTTCTTTTTTTTCCCCCTCTAGTTGCTCGGCATATGTCATGAGGTGGAACAAATCCATATCACCTACTAGCATGGCAGTATGATACTTCTCATTTACCAAGTCGGACTCTCTCAACTCAAATTTGTTCATCCTTGATATAGGCTCGACAACCAATTGTGGGGCATACTTGGAGAGTTAGTTGAAACTGAGGGCATACTCCCTCACACTCATGGAACCTTGCTTAAGGTTCATAAACTCCATCATCTTAACCTCCTTTAGCTCGATAGAAAAGAACCAGCTGAGGAATGCAACTTTGAACTCTTCCCAAGGGATAGCATCATCATTCCCCTTCTCCAACTTCCATTATGTAAACCAAATTTGAGCCATCCCTTTGAGTTGGTGGGACACCAACTCCGCCTTTCCTTCTAGTTAACCCCCATGATGGATAGCACGTTGTACACCTCATCTACGAACTCTTGGGGATTCTCATCCATCTTGGACCCATGGAACTCCGCTAGCTTCATTCTTGTGAATCCCTCACCCTAGAAACTGGAGTGTAAGCATGAGAAGCTTGGCCCCCTTAGTTGATTTGGTTGGTTATAGCATGAGCCAACATTGAAATAGCATCTCAGAAGTCATCTTGACCTACCCTTCCACCTTGAGGAGCTCGAGGAGCAGGAGGGGTTGATTGCTCCTTGGGTGTACAAATTCTCCTTATTCTCCTTCTTGGAATCGGCATGATCTAGAATAGCAAAGAACATCTGTTTGGGGATAAATCCTTATACTTACATCTAAAGCACGACATAGACCATGACGAAGTGAAACATTTCCTAAAATGTCTTATAGCCTCCCATTCATAGTTGTGGCGCGCTTCACAACCATGAATAAGACTCTAATCGATGTGGCGTGCTGGATTCCAAGGACTATTAACAACCTAACCCTCTAATACCAATTTTGTCACAACCCAAGCATGGGGCCTAGATGTGACACGCCGAATAGGAACCCGAAGGGACCACAAAAAAGCCTTTTAGCATATCAATCGCACATCCTTGGTCGCGGAAGCCAAATAAACAACAGCAAGAGAAATAATAATAAGGGAAGCGGGACTAAGGGAAGTGTTTGATAATCATTAACGCACTAAAGAGTCAAACTCAAGCATAAGTACATCATAATATCCAACAATACCTCTAACATGGAATGGAGCGGGGGCCAAGACATTTTCCGGACTCACCCTCAAGTAACAAATGTTCAACATAAAGAAGTCTCGAAATAGCAAGAGTAATAAAAAGAGTGTCCTCAGACTTAAGGACTCACCAAAGGATTGTACTAGCCACGTAGAGGATGATCAAATGGTGCTCTGGTCCCTACATGGTAATATCATGTAAGCATAGAGTATGCGTTAGTACGTTTGAATGTCCTAAGTATGTAGAATGCGATGCAACAAGACATAAGCCAATATAGTCAAAATGAATAATAATAAGCAATAGATAAGTGCAATATTAATATGGCATGCATGATCAATGCTTGAAGTAAAACATGCTTGTAAATCATTCAACTTGCATAGGACATAATAAATGTGTGGGAAGAGACCTAACCAACAAAAGTAAGACCAAATAAGCTACAACTTGGAATCCCGAACATTACCCTTCATCGGTAAAGAGGCGGACTACTTGTCAAGGAAAATCATACTTCATCTTAGGGGAGCCCATCCTATTTCGGAGAAGTAAACCACCCCTTACGGGAACCCATCCCATTTTGCGGTATATTGAATGATAAAGTGCACTAAATGGATCCACTAGTATAGCAAGGGTAAAGTTTAATCCTATGTTGGCACATAGTTTGAGGAAAGGAGTATGGACCCTTGAAGATAGTCCACGCCAACAACCAACCCATCGATGCTTAGTCTAATCCCACGGAATACTTGAAATAATCATACTTTAATAACTTGTAAGAAATATGGAAACATGACATGAGTAGTTCTTAAACATGCTTGACCTCTTATATTGAGCCTAACTTGAAACATGAGCATAGATCATAATCATGCATGAACCCTTGCTTTAACATGAATGGCTTACAAGAGGTAAAAATCTTGAAATAGGGCTTAACTTGATACTCGTAACATCATAGATACTTTTCATGAATTCAGTACATACTTGAAAGCCCTTAATCATCATATGGTCACTTGACTTGTAAATCATGAAATAGATCATCAATGACTAGAGAATCCTTAACTTGACATTTTATCAAACACTTGGTGGGTTCATGAATACTAGTTCAAAATCATGCAATTCGAGAGTGAAACAAGATGAGAAAACTTAATGCAAATTAATCAACAAACATGTAATAAAACCCCCGTGTAGGTTACCTTGAAATACGTCATCAAATCTCATAATAGATTAAAGATTCATAGTTCAAAACATGCATAGTCTCAATACATATAATCAAATCATGGTATAAGCTTGAAATAGATAATCATTCATAATCAATCAATATTTCATAAAATCCCAACATAATTCATACTCATAATTTGTAATAAGAAATACCCATAGGTAATACAACTTGAAAACATGCAATTTTCATAAAAAGGAAGATTGGGCTCCATGGGTGAAGGGACCTAATGGATGAAACCCACATACCTCAAACTTGGGTTTTCTTGAGTTGAGCTTGAAGAGAACTTAGAGCTTGAAAAGAATCCTTGAGTTCCAAAGTTGCTTGAAATCCTTGAAGTTCGAGAGATATTTGGTAAAGTCTTAGAAGGTTTTTGTCAAGGTTTTGAGTCATATAGAGTTGAAAAATGGCTAAGTATAGGTGTTTTCACGCATAAGTGGGCATTGGGCTATGACCCCAATGCCCTTGGCCGAGATTGAAAAATTGAGGGAAAACTTATACTGGTCTGCGTCTGGTCCGTCATGCGGACCAATCGCGGAGGAAAGAATAACACTGATCCACACCCAGTCCGCATTGCGGCCTAGTCACAGATGCACACTATTTTATGAAAATTAGTGAAAATTAATTTTCTCTACGGGTCCTCTATAATCTGGGTTATACCTGTTTTCCACGCAATTTTCCCCATGATTGAGAATATAAAGTTGAATTTTCGATATCTCGCATGAATTTTGAGATATACAGAATACAATTATAGGCATCTCTGAAGCACATTCTGGGGCGTTTCAAAAAGGCTATGCACCAGGTACCCAGTGGGACACTTAGCGGTTACCCATTCCCAAGTGGAAGTGGTAGCGTGTGACAATGGACTTTGTTCTGGGGATTTTTTTGACTTTTGAGGGTTCTAACAACATTTGGGTGATGGAATACCATACAAGCATTGTATGATAGTCAAAAGTAAACATTGTCTTTCCAACACCAGATGGACACATAACAGAAACACGATCAGAATAATTATGCCATATGGTTGCTCTGAACTTCAAAGAAAAAATCTTAGAGGGAAATATGATCACAATTGTAGAGGACTTAGAACTTTTGACTCACTCCTGAGACCAGTATACACCAGGATGAAGGTCAAAAATCTACCCAAATCATTGTGAGTGGAATGCAAAGGAAGCAGATGGGCTACAAGGATGAAGGAAGGATGATGAGGAAATCACTCACTCACACAAAGACAAAAACTATAAACTTGAGTCATGCTCAGCCGGCCAACAATTGGTATCGTAACTTTACAAAATATTTCGTATCATATTAATCATTAGGTTCAACATGATCTGGCATAAAAATTTGTATTTCATCCATACTGGCTCCCATTCAAAATATGGATTGCTTGTATGCTTCTTATGCCTCCATTGATTGTAGAACATGTAGCATTAAATTCCAATTCCATAATGAGCCAGTCCTTGAATGGGAGGGTAGAAACTCTTCGTGTAAGGATTGATTCATTTCTTTTGTAAATGCCAGCAAAATGATTTCCAAGGGGTGCATCTACCACTTTGTGAGGGTCAAAGATGTCTTTTCCGAAGTTCCTTCTATATAGTTAATGCCCATTGTAAGTGAATTCCCTGATGTCTTCCTGGATGAGTTATCAGGTGTCCCTCCCTAAAAGGAGATAGATTTATGTATAGACCTCTTACCCGCTACTCAACCTATCTAAATTCCTCCTTATAGAATGGCTCCCGCAGAATTGAAGAAGTTAAAGAAGCAACTAAAGGATTTGTTGGAGAAGGGATAGATGAATGATTTAACTATTATCGAACCAAGGAACTCAGTAGGAATACTAGACAGAGCATATCTTGATTAGGCATGAAATCTAGCCTCATGATCTGAAACCGACAAAGAGCCCCGCTGTAATAGATCAAACTTATCTCTATAGTTGTCTAGAAGGCTATATGGTACAGACCTCTCCAAAAACATCCCCGTGAATGGCCCCCAAGTCATAGCTGGAGATCCAACAGAGCTAGAAATGACCTCCCTCACTCCTTGGCAAGGCCGATGAACAGGTACAAATTGTAGGCAACCCCATGCAACTCAAGAATAGCTAGGTTACACAACTGGTCCTGACAATCTGACCAAAAAGCATAAGCTCTACCGCCAGGAGTTCCATCGAAATACAGCGGAGCCAACTGCACCAACCTCTCAAAGATTTTCTGCTCCACTGTAGACATGGTTGGGCTGGTAGAAAATGGTGGCACCATAAGTAACAGGGGTGCAATAGATTGAGCAATAGCCAAAATCTAAAATTGAGTACCAAAACTCGGTCTAGAGGCTTGAAGTGGAGTAATAATAGTTGCAAGAAGGTTTGCTGGAGCTGAATAAGGACCCACATGACTCATAGTCGGCTCAGGTGGAACACTAAAAGGACTAATCGGTATGGTAGAAATCGGTATCTCAACAGTATCTGGGGCTAGAGGAACTCCCTCCAATCTACCCAATAACTGTACGAGTAGCTCGTGAACTGACAATATAAGGGATGGAGCTAACGATGATGGAATAGAAATTATAGGACCCTCAAACATTATAGTAGGCTATGGAGAAGCTGATCGAGTCTGTCCCTCGGACGAAGCAGCCATTCTAGAAATCCTTCGACCCTCGGACCTATCACTAACTTTGCATCGACCTCGACTAGTAGTCACATCAGCTGACTTGGGCTCCCCTACTGAGTGATGGGATCGAGTAATCGAGATTTGTGCAAAAGGAGTAGATTAGGTACTTTCAAACAGGTGATACAAAGAAACATATGAATAGAAGAAAGATGTGAAAATTTTTCTTATTAAACATCTCGTAAGATGTAGCCTCTTGAAGATGGGTGTGGATGTTTACCCACTGATCCATAAGACTCTACTACATACCCCATTGTTGAATCATGAGCCCAATGAACCTAGATCTTTCATACCAAACTTGTTAAGACCCAAAATGGATCACGACAAAAAGAAAAAGAAACAAGGCCAAATCCATCTCAAACATAACATAACAATTCATCAAAAATCTGGAGTCATGAGTACAAGATCATCTAAGTATTTTAGAATGACAAACACAACTGTCTCAAAAGAAAATACAATGTTGTCTCATAAAATCTAATACACATCATGAAGGAAAGCAAAGAAAATCCCAAGGATCAACAACAACTTGAAGTTTGATGCCATACAACCAACCACACTGGGAAATATTATCCACAACTCATCAATCAAAATACCAAGCGTGTCACAGCCTTTGCCACTTAACCATGGTTGAGTGATATCGAAATTGCCACAAACGTGCTGCCTGCACACGGTCAAGGAATATTAGAGTGCCACAACCTTGCCACCTGCCCGTGGTCAAGTAATAATATGATGCCAATTCCTTACTAACTACCTTTGGTCAAGGCATATAGAGTATGAATTTCACCCTCCTGCCAGAGTCAAGGGGGTGGTACCATTGTGAATCATGATGCCTTGCCTCCTACCCAGGTCAAGGGATGTTAAAAGCCATATATAATAGATTAAAATCAACAACACAACCCAAATATGCATATAGACATTTAGAATAGCATTACAATAGAAATATAAAGGTATGAAACTCATAATGATCATATGTACTTAAGGAGTAATATCAAGTGCAATAGCTAATGCCCAAACCATAATCACATTTTAGATTTTCATAATTATATCGGTAATCCAGAGTGTCAATAATATCTGATCTTACTCGCCCCAAGTATGCAAGAATATCAATATTGTCGGACCTAACTTGTCCCAAATATGAAAGAATAACAATGATATTGGACCTATCTCATCCCAAATATGCATGCATGACAATGATACCAAACCTATCTCATCCCAAATGTACACATATAACAATGCAACCGAACCTAACTAGTCCCAACAATACAAGTATATCAATAATACCATACCTTACTTGTCCCAATGGGTCTCACATGTCTCACTTAGTCACATTCTACCTCAAGTGTCCTCATTTCATTATAACTTATCTCAGACCATCAATAGGATCAAAATTATACCACGATCTGGCTCAACCGGGATAACTTTTCCATCCTCGTTCGAACATATCAACTCAAATACATATTTATCCATCTAATTCTCATGATTATCATATGAACAAGATCAATAACTCAAATCAGTCCTAAAAGGTTAGTCAAACCTTCCTCGATGCTGAAATCATACTAGGACAAGCTTTTAATCAACTCAAGTCCTCAAATAAATCCTCTAATTCAATCAACTACTATAAAAAATAGATACTACTTATCAAGAGAAGCTTTTTGATACCCATATTGGCATAATTTAGGCTTAGGGCAAAATGGTCAAAATTACGAATAAAATTTGAAAGTTTCAAATCTAGAAATAAATTTTGAAATCAAGTTCTACACAAAAATTAGAGTTTATGGTTGAAAATCCCATTAAAATCAAGCTTGAATTGAATAAGAAATCAATAGTTAAGTTTGGAAAACTTAGTCTAAATGTTCCCAATTTTTGGTGTTTACTTTCATGAAATCAAATACAAAATCAAGATAAAACTCATAAAAATTGATTAGTTTAGTGTTATAAACACTTACCCAATAAAAATCATCACAAACCTTTCTCAAAATTTCCCCAAAAAGCTTGGAAGTTCAAAAATGGATAAAAATGGTGTTTTACGAGTTTAAAATTGTCCAGCGAGCATGAGCTCAGCAGACTCACACCTCTGTGAATGCAGAGTATTCTTCACAAAGGCATAGAAGAAGTATGCCTACACTAGATATAGCAAACCACAATGCCAAATATAATTTCCCTACTCCAATGGATCCCCAAAACTCATCCGAACTCTAAATTTCACAAACCAAATATGTAGACATACCATAAACAATGATCTGAACTCAACGAAATCATCAAAAATCAGTTTCATGGCCTTCTCACCACATTTACCAATGCAAGTCGATAAAACTAGTTCAAAACTCAAAATACCACAACTGCCCTCGGCAACTCCAAAAATTATTTCGAGATCATTTTTAGTGTAGTTTCGCCGTCCAAAACTAGTGAAACTATCAAATTCCGATCCGAGCCTTCGAACTTCGAAACCAAAGTCAAACTCACAACTTCCGGCAACTTCATTTCAGCATTCCAGAGCTAATGGAATTAACAGATCATAGATCTGACAATTAAAACTCAGAATGACACAAAAACTCACTTTTTCAATAACTTAAGCCACAAAAAAGCCAAAATTCATATTTTCAACTTTTAAAACTTAGTATTTTAATTACAACCATTCAAATAGTTAAAAATAGGCCCAAAGAAACCTACGAGAGGTTCAAAATAAAAATTTTGACAGATAATGCCAAAAATAACCAACCAAGTCATTCTGTTTGGGTGTCAAGTTTGGATGGAGCTCGTGCACCAACTGTGTATGCATACCAATGATTTTGACAACCATCAAATTGGGACTTCTACCCACTAGGTATACACTATCCTGGCTATAACCCAGACTACAACTTGTCCATTAACCTAGGGTATGACCTGGTTTTCAATCCAGGGAATTTCAATGCTTTCACTAGGATAAGGTATGACATGGCCAGTGGTCTACCCTAGCTCTTAGGCCTTGATTATTCCAATATGCCCACTATCAATGCTTTAATGGTATAGTCTTTAACTATAAATACTTCCACCCAGAAGCCTTTAACTGTATAGCCTTTAACTATATAACCTTTAACTTGCTGAATACGAAGAGTAACTCATCCTTGTTTACATAGTGGAAAGATATGTAATCATATATGGGAAAGCTCAAGCTTTAACTTTATGAGACTTTACGCTGAATGCCAGGGTGATACCGTCGTTCCTTTTATATTTGAGGAGAATTTGAAGCATCGCAAGAATGCTCTAAAGTAACAAGAAAATCATATACATAATTTGGTTCCCATCTCTTCATGGCCTATCTAAGGCTCAATTCTATAGACTCAAATCTGCTAGTCTAATTTACAAGGATCAATGCTTCTCATCAACTCACACCAGATGTAAGAGAGTTGTTTACTGATCCTGACCAATGTAGCTCTAGGGAAATACACCTTTGATTGCAGGTGGAGACAGTCCATCAGCTAAGGTCGAAGCGATACATGTCTAGCCTAGGCCTACTTTAGTATCAGAGATTTGAAGTTTTGTTGGGTTAGCAGGGTACTATAGAGAATTTATTGAGGGTTTTCAACCATTTTCGCTTTATTGACTCGATTAACTTACCATGGTGTTCCTTTTGTATGGTTCAATGACGATGAGGCCAGTGTTCAGAGGCTGAACGATTTGCTAACTACTGCTCCCATTCTGAACCTCCCTGTTGAGGGAGAGAGCTTTGTGGCATATTGTGATGCGTCCCATACCAGACTGGATTATGTATTGATGTAGCAGGGTTGAGTTATTGCTTATGTTTCTTATCAGTTATGGGCGTACAAGTATAACTACCCCACGCATGACCTAGAGTTGGCGATGGTAGTGTTTGCGTTCAAGATCTGGAGGCATTATCTGTATGTAGTGCATTGTGATATTCATACAAACCACAGGAGCTTACAGTATATTATGACTCAGTGGGACCTAAATTCCATAATACCAGTTGAGTTCTTAAATCTTGACTCTACAAATATTATGCTAAGCATCACTACAGGCTTCTGAGGGTGGCTATCTAGGCTAAGGTACTTCAAGTAGGGGTGGTTCCTCTTACCCCGTCGAGAGCAGATAGAGTGAGTCTGATTTAGTTTCTTCACCGTTAGTTAGGTCATACTTCACTGGTAGTTAAGGTTCCAGGATAACTGGATTGGGGCAGTACAACTATGACCATAGAGACAGGGCTGTATTGGGTTGTTTTGGGTGCAGGGCTCCAGATAGTGGCTCAGAGGTTATCCAAAGCATAGAGCAACACTTGTCGCCTCACAACTCACCAGGTCATCTCTTTCACAGGTGGCAGGGGTAGGGGCACGGGTCAGGATCGTGGCTGCCAGGATGATAAGTATAGGGACTGGAAGTGTTGGTTGTAAGGATGATCAGTATAGGGACTAGAAGGGTTATCAACAGGGTTCCTGAGGGCCCATCAAGGGTTGTATAGCTGGGCGATAGTGATGTTTAAGAAGGAGGCTGTCAAGGCCACTTTTATGTTATGCCAGCATGGGCCGAGGTTGTAATGAGGCCATCATAGGTACGATTACTGTATGCCAGCAGCCAGCTTCAGACGTATTTGATCTAAGTTTTACATTCTTTTATGTGATTATGTATTATGTTTCCCTCCTGGATGTGACTCCTGAGCCTCTATCCTCTTGGGTTTGGGTATCAATCCCAGTGGGGGATTCACTTGTGGTTGATCAGGTTTGCAGAGGTTATATAGTTACTCTGCAGAGTTTTGACACCTCGGCGGATTTGACATTACTTTTTATGCTGGACTTTGACTTTATTTTGGGTATGGATTGGTTAGCCCCACATCATGCTATTTTGTATTGTTATGCCAAGACTATCACTTTTGTGATACCAGAGATGTTTCCAGTGGTTTGGCGAAGGACTGTGAGACAGGTTCTGACGGGTATTATATCATAAATTCAGGCTCGGAGATTGATATATGCAGGGTATCCAGTTTATTTAGCTCATGTGTGTGATGTGACAACTGAGACTCTTACTGTGGAGTTCGTGCGATATATGTGAGTTTCTTGATGTGTTTCTAGTAGATTCGCAAGGGTTACCACCTAAGAGGTAGCTTGATTTTATGATTGAGGTTGAACTGGAAACTAAACCAATCGCTAATCCTCCGTACCAGATGGATCGTACAGAGCTTAAGGAGCCCAGATGACAGCTTCAGAGTATGCTAGATCTGGGGTTCATACGATCGAATGTTTCTCCCAAGGGATCTCCTATGTTGTTTGTGAATAAGAAATATGGGGACTTTTTGGATGTGGATTGACTATTGGCAGTTGAAGGGGATTGCATATTAAACCCATAGAAATTTTCTTTATTTATACATGTTTAGATATTCCACAAAACTGTTTTGGTAAATCCGAGGCCGAAATTTCGAACAACATGAAAAATTATGTGAGGAAATGGTCTTGATTGATTTTTACAGCAACCACATCGAAAAATAATTTTTTGATGCAAAAACATAATTCCAGATAAGTGCGCGACATGTCCGCGTCGTGGACTTGTCGCCGATTTGCACTTAACTGGGATTCTAATATTTTCGACAGGATCAGAAAACTTGATTTAAAGTTTTTTGACCAAAACCCCAAAACTGACCAGGTCCGTGATGTAGACATGGTATTGCCCAAGAGAAAATTTTCAATTTTTCACAAGAGGCATTCTTGACTTTTTCCAACCCCTCCTAAACTTAAAACATTATCAAAATACGTTCCAACTTCGATAAAGGAGAACATTAAACATTATAATAATTTATCATATGCCTTCAGGTGAGTACTTATCTCCATGCTTTAAGTGTTTGATCAATTATATTTCAGTTATGTAGATATTAATCTCAAAGATGCAATATGAGATATATACATGTCAATGCCACAATACGAGAATATATATACAATATTGCATGATAATAATGTGCAAAATAAAAATAACATCACAAGGCTATGCCAAGTGCATCAACTAGAACCATAAGGCCAACAAGAAGTCTTATATCATCAACCTCTCATCAATAATTACAATGACAATGAAATTGAACTCTTCAAATCCCAAAATATGCTCGTATATCTCAACGGTGTTACAATTATCATTAATTTACCACATAACATTCTCAAATGGTATCACAAGTCTCATTTTATAACATTAATATCCAACATATCTTAATTCTCAAGAATTTCATCTCAATTTACATATAAAATTACAAAGTACTCAAATTTCGACACAATCGGTATCACATTTCCATCATAATTCTATGATTTCAGTCCAATTTCTCATGAATCAATTTACATCTTTCAGTTATCACATGAACATATCCAAAACTCAAATCTAGTCCCAAAAAGGTTAGCCAAACCTATCTCAATGCCAAAACCAGACTCAGACAAGCTTTTAATCAACTTAATCCTCCAAACGATCCTCAAATCCATCAATCGCCATCAAAAATAGATATTACACATCAATGAGATGAATTTTGATACTCATATTGTAACGAATTAGGCTTAGGAGAAATGGTCAAAATTAGGGCTAAAATTCAAAGTTCTCAAATCAGGAAATTGACTTTAAACCAAGTTCTAAACGAAAAATGGAGTCCGTGGATGAAAATCCCACTAAAATCGAGTTCAAATCGAATAAGAAATCACCATTTAACGTTTCAAGATCATAGACCAAAAGTCTACAATTTTTAAAATCCAAAATCATGCATTTTAAGAGAAAATCTAGATAATAATCACGGAAATTGGCCAAAACGATGTTAGTAACACTTACACCAAAAGATTCTCAATAATAAACTCCTCGTCAAGAAATCACCTCAAAAGCTTGGAGCTTTTGAAAATGGAGTAAAAATGGAGGTTCTCTGATTCTTATAATACATCGGTTAATTACATTCCGTGAACATGAAAGAGGTTCCGCAAATGCCAAGAAGTAAATGGCCAAAGACCACATCAAACACAGGGGCCAATCCGTGAATGCGGAGAAAGAACAACGAACAACAATCTAGCACTCTATTATTGTGGAGATCTTTACACGAATGCGGAGAATAGGTACACCATACCCCAGAAATGGGGAGAAGATTTTCACCTCCACCGGAAAACTTTGCACTAACAATGCCTAAACAATTTCGAAACTCGGAACGAACCCTCAAAACTCATCCGAAATCAAAATTTCACAAACCTGACATATATACATACCAAAAACAATGATATGAACTCTAAGGAATAATCAGAACTTGATTTTGAGGTCTCCTAACACAATTATCAATGTAGGTCAAAAAAACTAGTTTAAAACTCAAAATAGTAAAACTTCCCTCGGCAACTCCAAAAATTATGATGATACCGTTTCTAGTGTTAGTTTCACTAGCCAGAACTACTGAAACTAGCAAAATTTTGACCCTAGCTTCTGAACTCCGAATGTCGGCTAAAGTCAAACTTTGACACCTGAAACAAACTAAAAATGCAACTTTGTGCCGAAGTCTATCTCCCTTTAGGAGCAGAATTACCATAACTTATACATAAGAAATAACATTTAAAGCAAACCAACCTTGAGCAAGGTGTCATTTGGGATATTGAGAAGTATGTGAAAATAAGATCTTGATTTGGTTAGAGCTTTGTGAACAGAAAGAGAGGCTAAATTAATTCAAATGTTGTGGTTTGGGATTTTCGTAAGTGCCTCTTGAGTTTCACTTTGGCACTTAGATCTCTTTGGAATGACTTCCAAAAATCAGGATCCAAAATAATGGACAATGGAACTCCATGCAACCTCACGAACTCTTGGATATATAACTTGGCATAATCTTCAGCAATAAAAGTTTTCTTAACCGATAAGAAATAAGCAATCTCTTTCGATAACATTTCTGTGAGGGCACTTGTCGATTCGCAAGGATGCAACTGGTCTACAATCTCGATTCAACAAATTGGAATTCAAATCAAGTAGACTGGCGGTTGGAAACACCATTAATACATCTCATTTTCTCAGTGGTCAGTGGTCCCATTAATACATCTCATTACGCTGGTGTACGCTGTTATTTTTTTTCTTGTTTTCGTACAGTACTGTTGAGATTATCCCTTATAAGTATTATGTTGGGATCTCAATTTATCTGACACTTTTTATAAACATCCAAGGTAAGACGTAACTTATAAATGTGTGAAGTGAGGCCAAAATTAATAAATATTATATTTTCTTAATTAATTTTATCAATTTTATATACATACTCAAATTGAGTTGGATAAATTTTTTTATAGCTAGCATCAGTCAATTGTCTACACAAAAGATTTAAGAAAACATTATAAAAGATGACACAAATGGATAAATAGGAGGTAGGTGTTGATGTCATCACCCAAAATGAGGTCATGACTAGAAGACCACTTAATTCCAAACCCAACAATATAAGTACACTAAAAGAATGCAAACCCAATAGATAAATAAATGGAAATCATATCCCAGAACCTGGTGTCACTAGTATAAAGAGCTTCTAATAACAAAACTAGTGAAATAAGTGTCCCTCTATTTTGAAATAAAACTAGAGACCAAATAACTAAGATGGAATCCTATGGAAACTCAAAGCTATGAGTCTCACCACTAGATCTTGTATGAATAGAGTGCATGAGCAAATCAACTACCACGTTGATAATCTTGACGAGAATCTGTGGGGGAGAATAAAGTAGGGGTGAGTACACATAATATGTACCCAGTAGGTTTAACCGAGTGGGAATCAGAATTGAATAAACTATGAAATAATCTAGGAATGCTTCACTGCAACAGAAAAATCAGTCTAGCATCTGTGCCACCAATTTTTATAGAACAATGCAAATAATGTACGTACATAGTCTTAAATAAGCCAATCCAGACAACCACAAGTAGTATGATGAGATGGTATGAAATGCAATGCAAGATGGTATCAAGACCGTCGTACGGCCTGTCGTGTACACCCCCGTCGTGCTAAGGCTCCATATACTAAGGGGACATATGGGGACCTAGCAGGCCATATACCTTAATCACAATATATCAACTACCTTGCCAACCAAGTGATCGTGGTCAAGAACTCATGATAATAATCTCAATATATCAACTACCTTGCCGCCCAAGTACTCATGGTCAAGGATTCATGATACGAATTACCATTCACAACTTTTCAAAATGTCACGACATGTAGTATAAGAATGCATGCAATCAATACATAATTATGAAAGTAATATTCCTCTCGATAAGCACAATAAATATCAAAGTTCTCAATTTAGGATTCACATGCTCTCGAAGCAACACATAGACAATCAAAGCCCTCACACTAGCACCACAATAAGAATTATCAACCCAACACATGATACGATCCCATCCCATAGATTACAACATAAGGATATTCAATAACTCAAACCCAATCTCAAAGAAGGATAGCCAAACCTACCTCAATGTCGTAACCGCACTCGAACACTTCTAACGAATAGACGAATCTTGAATTCAACTCCTGAAATGACAATTCTCTATCAAGAATGAAATATACATGTCACAAGGAGTCCAATGACACCCATATTATCATATGACCTTACCTAGACCCATAAAAGAACCTAAATACATAGTAAATTCCCAAATTTTCAAGCCTAGGTTTAGGTCCTAATTTTTCTACATACCTTAAAATTAATGATATTCTATCATTCAATGTACCCACTATTTAATTGTATATACTGATTTTATCAAGACTCAAATCACAATGTACAAAAAGATTTGAGAAAAGTAGTACATGAGCGCGACCCTCGCAATGACCACGACCTAGTCACCTACGTCGTCAATTCTACACTTCTCTATAATCTGTGATCGCTTATTCATTGTGATGCCTAGTAGTTGCATCATTAATTGACAAAGTTGGACAATAATTGTGGGCCACACCTTGTCCCCTTCTTCCTTACAAAGATGCAACAAAGTTTATCCATATATATTATTTTATTAACTCCAATAACCCATCCACTTAACAACCACGATATTACTACTTAACATCATATCTATCTGTATTAAGGAGGGTTGTTTATCAGCAACCATAGATCGAAAGCTTTAGCTGAAGAAAATTTTGGAGATCAGCTCAACGCTCTTTGCCGCACAGTGAGTTTCTGTCACCTTTTCCTCTTTTCTCTTATTTCTCTAAATTGATTTGGTATTAAAAAGTGATAAACCCACTAACTTATTCTAATAAATAGGTTGTGGTACTTAATAACTTAACTCTTTGGTACACAAATTAATCTAATTGTCTAAATTTACCCATAAGTTAAATATTGTAATATCAAATAGTGCAAAATACCCATTTAAAATTCACGCGAAGGATATTTCTAGAAAACAGGAGGACTAATTTTTAAAATAATCTAGTGGGTCATTACAGTTGAGTATCAAAATAAAATAAAATTAGAGTATTAAAAGACGTAATGAATATACAAAAAAAATCACAAATGCTTGCACAAATAGGAAAAAGATAAAGAATGGGACTTCATTCATAGTATCCAAACAAGGGAAAATAACTAAGTAGGTCTTAACTCTCAAAAAGTGTGAAAGAATTAAATAAAAAATTTACCTAAAAAATTTACGATAATATTACAAAAGATGGTTCAGATAGAAAATGAAAGAAAGAAAAGGAGTAGGAGTTAATTAGTAATACTTCCTAACAGCCAACAAAGAGGGAAAACAGTTAAGTAGGTTCCAATTCTCTTTGAGATTGCTATGGGATCGCATAAATAATTTTGCTGGATATGATAAACCAATGAATTTCTCCACTAAGAAAGCAGTGAAGAAATCCTATTGGAAAACAATATTTGAACTAGATCTTTTAGAGAATGTTGATGACAAAATATTTTGTAAAGTTATGATAAAAATATGCAGAAGTTGAACTTAAAAAGAATTGGTGATCCCAAAGAATGAAAGGACATACACTTTCACTTAAATGACACACCATTTCAATAGAAGACACAATCATTCATTTAAAATACTTACTAATAGTTTTATTTAAACAAAATTTCAACAGAGAAGTGTTTGATCAATTAAATTTCAGTCATTAAATCTAACTTATTCCATATTTCAGCCATTAAAATAGAAACTTGGAGAAAATGGAGAGAGAGAAAATGGAGAGGAGTCTCCTCCCTCTATGAGGTAGTAGTAAGGTTTAGGTATATTCTATCCTCTCTAGACCTACTCTATAGAAATTTATCAAATATGTTATTATTGTTTAGTCATTAAATCTAACTTATTCGATGTATTAACCATCAAAATAGAAACTTGGAGAAAATGGACAGAGAGGAAATTTGAGAGGAGTCTTCTCCCTCTATGAGGTAGTAGTAAGGTCTAGGTACACTCTATCCTCTCTAGACCTATTCTATAGAGTTTTATCGAATATGTTATTATTCTTAAAGGATTTTCATCACCTTTTCGTTAACTCTTTCCTAAAAGTTAAATCGAATAAAAAATTATAGTAATATCTAATAAAAGTATAAATACATATGGGCAGGCATACTTTAATGAAATAAGCTTTTTATTAAAAAGGAAAATACAATCTTTGACTACTTGCCAATCACTGCTCTATATTTGTAATAAATTTAAGTTTTGTGCATAGTTAGCGTACTATATATTTTAAATCATCGAGTAAATTTGATATAGTAGTTTTGGTTATTTATTTTTTCTAAGTTTTCTTCTTTTTTTTTTTTTTTACTATTTTTAACTTTATTTTCTAAAATTTAATAAGTTAGATTCTTAGCCAAAACCTTGTCTCCATGTTTTTTTTCTTGTTTGTTTTTTTAACCCCGTCTTCATCTCTCTTTAATGTGGTTATTGAATTTTCAGATTTTGATGTAGATTTTTATTTATTTTTTCATTGGGGTGACTTTAATGGGTATATTGGGGCAACCACTAGCGGGTTTGACGGTATTCATGGAGGCTTTGGCTTTGGGGAGAGGAATGGTAGTGGGACGTCTCTCCTGGATTTTGCCAAAGCCTTTGAGTTAGTGATTGCTAACTCGTGTTTCCCAAAGA
>JAPFFP010059832.1:0-27292 GCA_026153255.1 Solanum medicagineum | reverse complement strand
TTGCTTGATACAAAATGAGAGAATGACACCCCTATTTATAGTAGTGTCACTACACATTCAATGGCTAGGATTTATTTTATCTAATGGTTAATAATGATTTTCTAGAAAACTCCACAAAAATCTTCCAACCTAACCATTGCAAGATAAATATAGAACTCTCTAGATTTTTACTACCTAGCAGCTATTCTTACTTCTTCTAAAAATTGGGCTAATAATATATTTAGGCTAACTAATTAAATTTTGGGCTAGTAAATTAAATTCCAAACAATTGGGTCAAATCAAGTTTAATATCCAACAAGTGGATAGAGGAACTACTGTAAATAATAGATTGATAATGAGACAAACTAAGAAGGATTTTGTAGAGAGATTAGAAGTAATTAGAACCTCTAAGAATATCCAGAGGTATCATAGACTTATAAACAGATTCTTCTTGTAATTAGTTGATTGTTGGAGGCATAATACTCACAATACCAATACCCTTTGTGAAGGTATTCTTTTAAGTGTATTTACTTTGTTTTTAAGGATGATTTACCATTGTTACCAAAAAACATAAAAACACTTACAATCCATCCAGCTTTTAGTTGCTCAAAGTTTGTCGCATTATCTCCACTTTGAAGAAATATTGTTCCGGAATTGTATTGGCCATCCCCATTTACTTGCGAGTTATACAAGGTAATGATACTTTGGGCACCTGTAAATCTATTTATTTCTAGAGACGCTTTAATGGTAATTTCTGCAAACTGAAACAGTTCTTCATAAAATTAATCAGAGCATAACTAACTATATGGAGTCAAATTTGTAAACTAATAATATTTCTAATAAAAATGTGTAATTATCAAGTAAGTAGTTACATCGATAGTGTTGCCAGCAACATATTCATTAGCCAAGCTTAGGGAGGCATCTTTGGCATTTTGAAGTTGTTCTTGTGTCGTTTGTCAAATAGGGAGAGTTCCAATTGGATAATCTTTTTTATTTAGCCAATACTCTTCTGATTTAAAATAAATGTTTTCATCCTTTGGAATTGCTTAGCAGCTTTCAGTATCCTTTGTTTTTCTAGCTCCTTCGTGATTGTCATCTGTTGTTACATAAATGTTGTTGCAAAAGATAAGGATAAATTTTTTTAAAAGAAAATTAATAAGTAAAATTTAGTAAAGACAATATTTAATCACCACTTATTTGATGCGAGTAAGCACTATATCCTACCAAATGCAGTGTTGACAATACAATATGCAATATAAAGAAGTCCAAGAATTGAAATGAGGTTGTCTCGAATATCATGTCAAACAATGGAACCATCCCAAAAATCGAATAAAAAATATCCAAAACAATAATAGCCCAAGTTGGTGAAAAAGTGAACGAGATCATAGCTTAAATAGTTTGAATATATATTGAGAGTCAAATAAAATCTGATAGTTGGATAGGGATCCGAATCCATCGGGTTTTAGGTTACACAACTACATAGTTTGCCAGATCTTTTCCGGATCAATATATATTAAATCCAATACGGGTCGGCTCTGTGCAAAACTAACATAATTCCAAGAGAAATCTAAGTCGAATTAAGTAACTAGACAAGAGGTACATCTGATATACCTTTATTCTTTCCTTGTCCGGTATTGGATGTAGAAGAGTTTGTTGCTTATAGATATCCACACAACTATAAATATCTCCATGAATATTCTGTAAAAATAAATTACTCATCAAAAAAATAAAAATTGATATGTAACTTTGAAAATTTCAAATGTTAAACATATAAAAAAATATGGAAACTATACCTCAACAACAATGTTTGCTCTTTTACTAGACTCATATTCTTCAACGAAACAAAGGACAATGATGTTTAAAAGCAAAATTGAGAAGCATATATTTATAAGTCTCAGCACCATTAAAAAACAACACACCTTTACTTCTCGTTATATTTCCGAAAGTACACACATATATATAGCAGAAGAAATGGTTCCTTTTTGAAATTAAAATAATTTAAAATACTTGAACACACATGGTATGTAATCTCATTATTTAAATCTAAGATTTATCTGCAGTTAATTAATTTAATTCTAAATCTAGCTATAGAATATCTCCCATTTATAATTTCCTAGTCTGTAAAATGAGGAAATTAAAGAAAATATGCCTTTTAAGTGTTGTTTTTGTTTTTTTGTGACTTTTTTACCAAGGAAGTGGTCAAAATTAGTTAAAATTTTAGTTAAGTTCATTTGGGATCAAACTAACATTATCAAAACTTCTTAATCTTTTTCAAAAACAAGCACACTACATTCTTCAACTATCTATTTAAGAATGAAAAATTGAGAAAGAAATGTCACAACCCAATATTCAGGTTGTGATCACACCTACCCGACCTAACAGTAGGTAAGTCTATCCCATAGCGTAGAACCATAGACAATGGACTATTCAGGGAATGACAATTATAATAAGTAAAACCTGCCACAATAAAGATAAAAGATACAAAATACCGAAGAAAATAACATACCGAAACCCACCCCAAACTTGACATCAGTCAGTATTCAAGCTTATAATACATAAAACAAGGGTACAAGGCTTCTTCCTTCATAATTCTAATAACAGTACAAACTATCTCTAAATATAAAATAAAGATAAGTCCAAATACAATGAGATGGAAATCGGCGAATCTAAATGCTAGGAACTCACCATAATCTCCAAAATGCTCACCCTGCTCTGCACAAAAAGAAGTCAACAACGGAGATTCGCAATACGATCTGCAAAATGCAGAAGTGTAGTATAAGTACCAAACAAATGTTACTCAGCAGGCATCGGCAGACTGAACTCCGATCCTTAGATAAAGCAAGTATAAACAACACGAAAATAAGGCAGGTATGTAATATAAGTAGCAGAATAATATCCAGGATAACTCCAAATCAAGTATACGAGATGACAAGGAGAAGAGAGACAACATACCTGGAAGAATTAGGTCTACCATCTGTAACAAGAAGGAAAGATTAAAGAATGTACTCAACAAGGAAACAAGTGACCAAAAACTCCAAGAGTCTAATAACAATTGAGAACTTAGGGACTAAACCAAGTCAGCCTAAAAGACTCAACCCATGAGTGCATAAGTTTCTACATAAAAAAATAACACAGGCAAAAGCAGGTATAGGAAAATAATAACCAATCGACATCCTATACATTTGACGGTACAATCAGCAAGTGAAACCCTGATCGACATCTCATACCATCGGGGACCAAGCAAATATACTGCTCATGGCGATGATGCATGTGAATTCAATGAATGATGCCTCTATGTCATGCATATTCATAAATGTTGTACGACTTACCCTAGCCTAGCTAGCTAGTAGGACCAGCGGTGCCGTCCATCCGATATAATGTCTCTCTCTGGCATGGAGTCCCATAAGGGCTCGAGAAATTTGAACGCACTTCCTGATCCAGCTCTAGGACTTAGCATACTTATCATCTCCGTCGATGATACTGGAAGAACAATAGTTGCCATAATCAAATCACAAAAACTGAGGTCATCCCAGATGCCTCCCATAATCTCAAGTAGAAAAGAGAACGTCGCTGATGCCTTAGATATCAAATCCAAAAAAATAACACATTATCCCATGTTGTAAAAATCTCAATAAAAGCAAGTTAAAAATTCAATAAATATCACCACGTAAAGCCAATTCGAATCAATGCCATATCAGTAGTATAAAATATCATTTTTCTCACGTCCTGAGTTTATACTGCAACACCAAAACCATCTCTAGTCTCAAGCAAACCAATTTTCTAAGCCAAGTACTCAACGAAAAACTTAAATAATAAATGAACTAAAGAGACTGCAATAATCTAAACAAACTAAATAGAGGAAGTATCTCAACAAAAGCTGAAAGCAAGAACTAAGACTCATATCATCTGGTCTATGGAACCTCTGACCAAGATAATCTGAAACAACTATCATGACAGGCCCTCGATAACCACAACTGAAAATAAATACTGAAACAGAAATAAAGACTCCAAAGCTTCTTACTGGTAAGATGCCTCAACGATAGCCGAATAAAATGTTGGTCCTCAATGGAGTGTTTGCTGAGGGACTTTTTCACCTGCGTCTGCATCATAAAATAATGTAGGTCTAAAGGATGTCAGTACATAAAAAATATGAGCAGGTAAAATAGTGAAAACAGAGAACTTAGGATAAAGCACCATACTTAGAAGTAGCTAAAAACATGACTCGGAATATGATAATAAAAATATAAATAAAGTATATGCTGAAAGTAATACCATATGCTGAAACTCTTTATGCAAGAATTAATTTACTTTAGCTTGGGGAGTTTCTCTAACCGACAACTATCATTTGAGCCTCGTGATGATACATCATCTTACTCACGCTGCCAGAGCTATCCCATACTTTGCCTAGGTAAGGGACAAAGTAGTAGAGGAATGGATCTATCCCAAAACTGGGTCATCTCAGTGGCAAGTGAGAATCTATACTCTTGGTATAGTCCTATACTATGCTGGCTACATAGTTTATGAGTTTGAGTATTTATTATTCTTACTCATATTAGTACTCAATACTACTTCCAAAAGTATTAATTATATGCTTATACTTAAAAGAATATGTTTGCTCAAAATATTACTTTTCTTCTCTTTAGGACTTAGCCCAACTTATATTCCCTTAACTTTTCTCAAAGTTGTTTAAAATCATAGGTTTCATGCTTCACTGTTCATAAATTACTTTTGCTAATACTTTCTTGAGTTTAAAGAAAGATCTGGAAATTCATTGATTTTTGGAGTAACTTTAAGGTTAACCAGTTTAGCAATTAGAAGTAGTATTTTGACTTTGGACCTCAACATAGTAGAAAAACTTAGTAATGTTCATGCTTTTCTCCAAAAGTAACATAAACAAGAACTTTTACTTATAATGAAGAAATCTTATTCTCAACTAATCACTTGATACTTGAAGAATGTTGTAGTTATATGATGGAAAAATAATGTACTAAGATTTTTGTATGCCTTACATAACTGGAGGAATCAGATTCTTGAAGAATGTCACTCCCCGATAAGGTACCCAAGACGTGGCCGGTACCCAAAGACTATTACTAGTCTCCAAGCCAACCACTTGGCTTCATCACAATTATTCAATCAATAAACTCTATAAATCAACGGAAGATAAAAGGTAAGTAATGAGCACATCTCATTTAGTCTCAAGTTAATATAATAAATGAAAGGCTAGTAGAACAAACTAGCTCAACAAGTCTCAACAATCAACATTCGACTCTAGTCTATGAAGCCTCTATCACTATCATATCAAACGGTGCCAATGACAAACTCATGGCTACCGCAAGTCAAATTGAAGCTATCAAGTCTAACTATAAAGCAAGATGAAATAAAAGTAATGAATCCTCCAAAGTAAGGGAGGCTCACCAATCACCAATCAGCTGACCGCTCAGATCCTCAACGGTTTGCATATTGACGATCTCAAATCCCTATATCTGTATCATAAAATGATGTAGCATAGAATGGCGTCAGTACGTAGAATGTACAGTGTGTAAAGTAACTGAATGAAACAGAACATGTAGAATAATATAGAACAATATCAACTCAATATTGTACTCAATCAGAATGTCAAATGTCTATATAAAGCAAGAATAAAGAGTAGACAAGTGACCCCAACCAACTCAACCTCATCACTCAACTCAAGGGAACTCAACTCAACTCATCTCAACTCAACTCAACTCAGAGTACTCAATGTGGGAACTTACTGGGAGATTCTCTTAACCAACAACCACTTATGAGCCAGTGGTTGTACAACAATCACGCTGGTATTCTCACAGTCGTTCCGTACTTTCTAGGTAAGGATTGAGTATGATCCACAAGGAATCAGAACTTTGTCATCCTCTATTGTTTTAGGGACATAAACTCAAGAGGGGACCATGAGATGTAATGGTTCAATCCTCTCCTACGCTGGGCCAATGTAGGTAATGAGTATAAGTGGGACTCACTTTTACTCATTTCAGTGCTCGATACTCCTCCCAAGACTCAATGCTCATAAGACTCTTCCTCCTCATGTTAAGTAGCCTCACAGAGGCACTCATCATCTCAATTAGTCTCATGGAGACTCTCATTATTTCATTAACTCAAACTCAAAGGTCCACTAGTATTTCAGGGACTTTAACTCATCTTAGTAAGCTCAATTCTCAATTCAAGAACTCAACAACTCAGATCGTCATTTAGACAGAACTCAAGAACTCAATTATGAAGACTTATGGGATCATCAAGCTCCAAGAACTCAACCTCATATTCACATCAAGATTACCATCAACATACTCAAGTCAAGGATCTAGACTTTATCCCTAGGTTCATTATGCATGTTCTCACAATTTATCATATAGGGTTGTACATTATCTCATGGAAAATATATAATTCAAGAAATCAAGTTTATGATGATCATCAACAAATGAAAATACATGTAATAAATATAATTTTCAAGAGAATATTCAAGAAAGTAATTCAAGAACACAAGTATGGGGACTCATAGACTCTAAACTCTTCTAAGAATCTATGAGGCATATAAGAGAATAATATCATGCTTTTACTTTAGCCTTACATACCTAGGATGAAGCTATCAACAATTGTCTTCAAGAATTTCCTTTGTATTCTCCAATCTCACATTCTCCTCTTCTCTTCTATCAAGCCCTAACTTTTCAATGACTTAGGAAGGACTTGGAATGGGGGTTTTGACCCTGTTTACCATCAAAATGACCTATTTTCATCGTGTATTGAGTTTTGGAGGCATTGAGAATTGTCTGGAACACGCTCAATTAATTTTTAGAAATATTTACACTACAGGAAAGCGGGTCCGCGTGTATTTTTTTCAAAAATTTTTTGAATTCGTTTTCCAATCTCCGTTGAAAAATTTAGAAAAAATGCAAGCTAGGGTCCGCACCTAGGGCGCATCGCAGCCCTGATGCATACCCTCACTAGTTTGGATTTAATTATGAAAAATTATCTTTTGACTTGATTGATCTAAAATTCAACCAAGAGCATTTTCCTACTCAAGTTTTCGTGTGATCGCCAATCCGGTCTCGAATTTCCAAATGGAGCATGGGAAGATATGTTACGCGTACATCTCTATTCTAGGGGTATTTTGGTAATTTTATTGGCTATTACATCATCTCCCTCGTGGGATCATTTGTCCTCGAATGATAAGTAAACATGGATATCAAGGCACCAATAGACTCAAAACTTGTCTCAATATTTACATTTCTCAATCAAACTCTCGACTCTTTCTCAATCATCAATCGACTCTATTCGAACTGAAGAATAGACATTCAACTCAAGAAAAGACAATCAATTCAAGTAAGGGTAAGGAAATTTACCTTCAACATTCTCATCATTAGGCAAAAATAAGTGTGGATATTTTGCTTTCATCTCTTCCTCAGCTTCCTATGTGGCTTCCTCAATGAATTGATTTATCCATAGGACTTTGACTGGGCTATCTCTTTGGTTCTCAACTTGCGAATCTGACAATCAAGGATTTCGACCGGATCTCTTTAAAGGACAAGCTATCATTCACTCCAATACTCTTAACAGGGATCACCAAGGCAGGGTCTCCTAAGCACTTCTTCAACGTCGACACGTGGAACACTGGATGAATACCATCTAACTCGGAAGGCAACTTTAACTCATAAGCAACCTTCCCGATCCTCTTCACGATCTGATAAGGCCTAATATAACGTGGGCTCAATTTACCCTTCTTCCCAAATCTCATGACACCTTTCATAGATGACACTTTCAAGTACACCGAATCATTTACCTCAAACTCCAAGTCTCTACTCCTCACGTCAGTGTAGGATTTCTGGCGACTTTGAGCAATCTTCAACCTCTGTTTAATGACCTTAACCTTATTCTTTGATAGATCGACAAGAGCAGGCCCAATCAATTCAGCTTCTCTAACTTCAAACCACCCAATTGGTGACCTATACCTCCTCCCATATAAAGCTCCGTAGGGAGCCATTTGAATGCTTGTATGATAACTATTGTTATATGCAAATTCAATTAACGATAGGTGATCATCCTAATTTCCTTTGAAGTCAAGCATAAAGGCTCTCAACATATCCTCTAGTGTCTGAATTGCTTGCTCTGCCTGACCGTATGTCTGTGGATGAAAGGTCATGCTCAGATTTACTTTCAGACCTAAACCTTCTTAGAAGGATCTCCAAAATTGGGAGGTGAATTGAGCTCCTTTATCCGAGATGATGGGAAAGGGAACCCCATGCAACCTCATAATCTCTTGGATGTATAATTTGGTATACTCGGTGACGACATCGGGCACCTCTTGCCTTCCTTAAAGAGCATAGAACCGATTGTGCCTTGGGGCACCACCTTGTTGACCTTCTCTTCCCCTAGGACCCACATTTGCACCTCGGCCTTGTAGACAGCCATCTCTACCCTTGTTTTGATTACGTGGACAATCCATCACTTTATGCCCCACTTTACCACACCTATAACAAGCAGTAGTATCTTTCAAACGTGGGCCATTGTGACCTCTACCACATCTTAGGTACATAGTATTAGGCACCACACCACCACCACCTTGGACCCTTAGGTTGTTAGTAGTAAACCTTCTAATAAGTGCATTGGAAGACCCTTGGCCTTGATGAAATCGGTCACCCTTAGGTCTTTGGAATATACCCTCAAAATGGGCCCTCTTGGCCTCATTACCTTTTCTCTTCCTCAACTTTTCCCCCTCCAATTGTTCTGCATAAGTCATGAGGCGGGACAAGTCCATATCACCTATCAACAGGTGGCACGACACTCCTCATTCACCAATCAGATACACCCATCACAAACATATTTATCCTAGACCTTGGCTTGACCACCAATTGTGGAGCATATTTAGATAGTTGGTTGAACATGAGGGCTTACTCCCTCACACTCATCGACCCTTGCTTTAGATTTGTGAATTTCATCATTTTGCTCCCTTAGCTCAACAGTGAAGAACTGGTTGAGAAATGCTGCCTTAAACTCCTTCCAAAGAATCACATTGGTGTTCCCCTTCTCCACTTTCCATTGGGTAAACCATATTTGGGCCACCCCGTTGAGTTGGTAAGCCACCAACTCCGCCTTCTCCTCGATCTGACCCCCATAATAGACAACACTTTATGCACTTCATCAATAAATTATCGAGGGTCCTCATCTACTTTAGACCCATGGAACTCCAGTGGGTTCATCCTCATAAAATCCCTCACCCTAGATGCCTGAGTAGAAGCATGAGGGGCTTGGGCCCCTTGGTTGATTTGATTAGTCATAGCTTGAGCTAGCATGGCAATAGCATCTCGGAACTCTTCATGAGCCAGTTGTTCTTCGGGTGTACGAGCTTTCCTTCCTCTAGGGATAGGCATGATCTAGCATAACAAAGACCATTCGTTAGTTACCTTAACTTCTATAGCACGACATTGATCAAGAAGAAGGGAAACATTTCCTAAAATGCCTCATAGCCTCTTACTCATAGTTATGGAGCACTTCATAACCATGACTACGACTCTAATCAACATGGTGTGTTGGATGACGAGGACCGTTAACATCTTAGTGCTCTGATACCAAGTTTGTCACGACCCAAGCCTAGGGACTAGTCGTGACACGGCAAATGGGAACCCAAAGGGACCCCAAACAAGCCTCTTAGCATATGATTTGCACATCCTTGGTCGCGGAAGCAAAGTAAACAACAATAAGAGAGTATAGATAAGGATAAAGGGACTAAGGGAAGTCTTTAGTATCATAAAACATAAAAGAGTCAAAGCTCGAGCACAATTACATCATTATTTCCAACAACACCTCTAAACATAGACTTGAGCGGGGCCCAAGACACGTTTCGGGCTCACTTTCATAGTGTAAAGAGTTCAACATTAAGAAATGCCAAAGGCAAGAGTAGCATAGCTAATGTCCCCGAACTTTGAGGACTCACTAATAGCTTATCTTCAAGATGACCAACTAGCAACGGGGAGGATGATCATGAGGGACTCTGGTTCCTACATGGTAACATCATATAGGCATAGAGTACACGTTAGAATGTTTGAATGTACTAAGTATGTAGGATGCAATGCAACAAAAAATAGGCAACATAGTCAAAAGTCATAATCATAAGCAAGGTATAGTATAGTAACAACATGGCATGCATGATCAATACTTGAAGTAAAACATGCATGATAGAACATAATGCATGTGCAGGAAGAGGCCATCATCATAGACCAAACAACTAGTACTTGGAATCCAAGGATACCACCCCGTTGGGAAGTGATTGAGCAATCTACCCCTCAATTGGTAGATGGGCATATCACCCCCCATCAAAGTGATTGAGGAATCTACCCCTCAATTGATAGATGGGCATACCACCCCCCCAATCAAAGTGGTTGAGGCATATCACCCCCTCAACTAGGTGTGGTCCACTTGCAACACTAGGTACTTTTCATGAAATCAACACATAAATACATTCCTTTCATCAGCGTAAAGTCACTTAACTCATAAGCCATGCAATAGACCTTCAATAACTCAAGAACCCTTAACAGGACATTTTATCAAACACTTGGCGGGTGTATAATGCTAGTTCAAAATCATGCAATTCAAAAGTGAAATCAAGTGATAAAACTAAATGTAAATCAACCCACCAACACTTGGTAACACCCTCATGCAAGATACAGAAGCCCCTTATCAAATCTCATCATAGAACATAGGTTCATAGCTCAAAACATGCTTAAATAGTCAACATTTCATGAAACCCTAACGTAATTCATAATCAAGTTCATAATAAGAATACCCATAGATAAATCAACTTGAATATATCCAATTTACATAAAAAGGAAGGTTGGGCACTATGGGTGAAAGGACCCAATGGTTAAAACCCACATACCTCAACTTTGGATATTTTCTTGATGAAGATTTGAATGAGAACTTGAAGCTTGAATGGAATTATTGAGATCCGAAATGATTTTGGGATACTTGATTTTCGATGAAATATTTGGCTAAGTGTT
The DNA here is from genome assembly GCA_026153255.1 of Solanum medicagineum. NCBI lineage: Eukaryota > Viridiplantae > Streptophyta > Magnoliopsida > Solanales > Solanaceae > Solanum > Solanum medicagineum. Next base: position 16,292 of record JAPFFP010059832.1, on the reverse strand, counting down.
AGAGAGGGTTTCAGGGAATGTCTTGAATGATATGGGGTTGAAAAATTACTAAGTATATGTGTTTTTACGTATAGGAAGGCGTAGGGCCAAGACCTCAAAGCCTTGGATTGAAATAGAAAACTGTCACAAAATTAACACTAGTCTGCACCCTGGCCGCGTCGTGCCAGGGGCGCGGATCTATTATATTTTTTATCAACTTTAGAAAATCAAATTTTGACACAGTTTTTTCTAAAATTGGGGTTATACCCATTTCCCACTCAATTTTGCCCCCGATCACGAATATGAAGTCAGATTTTTGATATAACGCATGGATTTTGAGATATATAGAAATTGCGATTATGGACATTTTCGAGGCACATTGTCGGGCACTTTTGGGGTGTTTCAGACTTCTTTAAAGAAATGGTTCCTCCACACTAGTTTAACAGAAACAATTTCCTTGGTCCTAAATTTACGAACGTGACGATCTAGAATCTGAACTGGGATCTCTTCATATGACAAGCTGTCTTTAACTCTAATTCTTCTATAGGAAGAACTAGTGCAGGGTCTCCTAAAAACTTCTTAAGCATAGAAATGTGAAATACCAGATGGATAGCAACTAACTCTGGTGGCAATTCCAATTCATATGCCACATTGCCAATCCTCTTAAAAAAAATTTATTTGGTCCAATATATGAAAGACTAAGCTTTCCTTTTTTCCAAAATCTCATAACCCTTCGTTGGTGAAACCTTAGGCACACCCAATCACCTACCTCAAACTCCAAGTCTCTTTTTCTAGATATAAGATTTTCGTTGGCTTTGGGCTATCTTTAGTCTTCCTTGAATAACTTTCAACTTTTCCATGGCTTGATGGACCAAATCAGGTCCTATCAATCTAGCCTTACCAACCTTTAACTACCCAATAAGGGACTTACACCTCTTCTCATAAAGAGCCTCATATGGTGGCATTTGTATGCAACCTTGGAAATATTATAAGAAAATTCAATCAAGGGTAAATAATTATCCTAATTACCTTTCAAGTCTATAATATATGCCCTCAACATGTCCTCCAGAGTTTCTATGGTCTGCTCTGCCTGCCTATCTATCTGAGGATGAAAAGTTGTACTAAGATGCACCTTCGTACCAAGCCCTTTTAGGAAATACTTCCAAAACTGTGTTATGAGCTAGCTCATCAATCTGAAATGATGGATAGGGGAGCCCCATATAATCTAAAGATCTCCTTAATATAAAGTCTGGCATAGTCCTAAACTCTATGAGTCGTCTCAATAGGTAGGAAATGTATTGTCTTGGTCATTATGTCTACTGTTACCTATGTCGAATCATGTTATTTGCGAGATTGGGGTAAGCCCGTTATGAAGTCCATATTAATCATCTCCCACTTCTACTCTGGGATTTCAATATTCTAAGACACTCCGCAATGATTTTGGTGTTCTACCTTAACTTGATGGAAGTTCAGGCACCAAGACATGAATTTTGCAATGTCCATCCTCATGACACCCCACCAATAAACCTCTCGCAAGTCTCTATACATTTTATTTGCACCTAGATGAATAGAGTATCTGTCATTATGAGCCTCATCCAGGATCCTATCTCTAAGACCATCAATACTTGGTACGCATAGTCTGCCTTGGTATCTCATAACTCCATCTCCCCCTTTTGCAAACACTAATACCTTCTATTTTTTAACATCTTCTTTCAACTAAAGGAGGATGGGATCCTGGTCTTGCTTCTTGTTTACCTCCACCATTAAGGATGACTCTGCCCCACTTTTAACAATCATACCACCTCTATCAGAATCATCAATTTGCACTCCTAAGCATTCCAGTTGGTGTGCTTTCTTAGCTAATTCTCTTTTTCTATCCTTAATATGTGCAGTGCTCCCCATGGTCAACTTTCTCAGAGCATCAATAACTATATTAGCTTTACCTAGGTGATAGAGGATGCTTATGTCATAGTCTTTCAACAGCTACAACCATCTCCTCTGCCGTAGTTTCAACTTATTCTGACTGACTACATACTACTAGCTTTTGTGGTCAGTGAACATATGCATATGCTGACCATAAAGATAGTGTCTCCAAATTTTAAGAGCAAACACCACAACAACAACATCAAGATCATGAGTTGGATAGTTCTTCTCATGAGCCTTAAGCTGTCTGGAAGAATATGTTATCACCTTACCTCTTTGCATCAATACAAACCCCAGGCCAACTTTTAAGCATCACAGTTTACAAAGAAGCCATCAATTCCCCTGGGTAGGGATAAAATTGGAGTTATGGTCAGCCTAGTCTTAAACTCTTAGAAGCTCTTCCTATAAGCTTCAGACCATATGAACTTAACCTTCTTCAGAGTTAACTTGGTAAAGGGATCTCAGATTTAAGAAAAACCCCTCTACAAAATATTGGTAATAACCTGCCAAACCCAAGAAACTCCTTATCTCTGTTGGAGTTGTGGACTTTGGCCAGTCTTTACAGCCTCAATATTTTGTGAATCAACTTGAATGCCCTCACCAGAAATAATATGACCCAGAAACGCTACAGATGCTAACTAGAACTCATCTAGGGGTGGGCATTTAGTTCTATGATTCAGTGTTGTTAAAGTTCGGTTCAAATTTTTGGTATTCAGTTTTTTAAAAATGAGCACCATACTCCGGACCAAACTAGATCGATTCGGTTGGGTTTTTTCAACTTTGGTTCAGTTTCTTTCGTTGTTTTTAAAATGGTTTTTCGGTGCTAAGTAAAAATAAAATAAAAATGATTTCATCTGTATTAGAAGTATGTAATAGATTACTCCAATATTTTAATATGACACACTTTATAGATAATTGTAAATTCATAGCATCACCATCTACAAACAATATTAAAAAAAATTAACTTATTAATACAAAGGTTAAATTAGAACATTATTAAGTGTAGAGGACTTACTAACTGATGGGAGCTGCAAATGATTCTTTAAAACCACGCAACTATTAAACACAACAATTAAGAATACAACAAAAGCACAATATCCAAATGATTTTCTTTCATAATGACTAAAGCTCTTTCCAATGGTTAAAATTGGGTTGGGCTTAGGTTAACATTTAAAAATAAAAATTTAGAAATATTAAATTATTAATATAATTAAATTTTGATTTTTTTGGTGCATCACGATTTCGAGACCCTTACACCATGAATGGAACCGTAGAACCAAAGTTTTTGATTAAAAGAACAGAAATAGAACCGAAGAATCGAAAAACCGACATACAAAAATTGAATTAGTTTGGTTCGGTTCGATTTTTCAGTTTCCCAATTTTTCGTCCACCCCTAATCACATTTAGAAAATTTAGCATATAACTACTAACCCTTAAGGGTCTAAAGAATAATTCTAAGATGGTTGGCATACTCCTCCTTATTATGAGCATAGATCAAGATGTCATCTATGAATACAATGACAAACATATGTACGTATTACCTCAACACCCTATTCATCTTTGTCAGTCCAAATGACATGACCAAGAACTCATAGTGACCATAGCAGATTCTAAAGGTTGTCTTAGGAATGTCACTTTCTCTATCTTTGAGTTGATGATACCCAAATCTGAGGTCTATTTTTGAGAAACAAGTAGCACCCTGGGGTTGGTCAAACAGGTCATTAATTCTGGGAAGATGATACTTATTCTTTATGGTGACCTTATTTAACTAGCGGTAATTTATGCACATTCTAAGAGAATCATCCTTTTTACGCACGAAGAGAACTGGAACACCCCAAGGTGAGATGCTTGGTCTGATGATACCATTGCCTAGGAGGCCTTTTAGCTACTCTTTCAACTTCTTTAACTATGAAGGAGCCACCGATATGGGCAAATAGATATGGGCATATCCGGGAGGATGTCTATCTCAAAGATTATCTCCCTGTTAGGAGGGACTCTAGGTAGATCATCAGGAAAGACTTTTGGGAACTCATTCATGACTAGAACAGACTAGAGAGATAGTGTTTTGACACCAAAATCATTGACTCTGACTAGGTAGTACATACACCCTTTGAAAATTAACTTTCTAGCTTTGACATATGAGATGAATTGACCCTTGGGCAAACCTAAGCTACCCCTCCACTCTAAAGTGCATTTATTAGGAAATTGAAACTTAACCACCTTGGTTCTGCAGTTTGTGGAAGCATAGTAAGCATAAAGCCAGTTTATGCCTAGAACAATGTCAAAATCTACCATGTCTAACTAAACCAGATCAACTAAGGTATCTTTATAGTAGACTAACACTGGAAAACCCCTATAGACCCTTTGGACTAGAATAGATTCTCCAACAGGAATAGAAATATTTAAAGGCTCAAGAAGACATTCTGGACTGATATCAAACTTCATGGATACATAGGGAGTCACAAATGATAATATAGCACCTAGGTATAACAATGCATAGACATCATAAGTAAAACTTTGAGCATACCAGTAACTAGATCTGATGAGTTCTCATGCTCCTATCTGGTGGCTAGGGCATACAGACAGTTTGTGCCCCGCTTGTCTCTAATATAGCACCCCTCTAAACTGGCTAACCTTGTGGTTCTGAAGAAACTGTTCGAGATATATTATCTCTAATTTTCTATTTCCCCATAGGACACTTCTTCAATAAATGGCCCACCTGACCATATCTAAAACGACCATGCATGCCCACAAGGCATTCTCTTGGATGAGACCTATTACACTTACCATAAACTGGATAACAAGTTGATCCTTTAGCCATACTCCCTTGCAATAGGCTATCTTGAAGGTTCTGGTCCAGATTTCTTAGGCTAAAAGAATGACTGACTAGCACCTCCAACCTACTTCTTACATGTCTCCTGGCTTGATATCATGGCCCTCTTGTTTCTGAACTCCTCTCTATGCTATATCTTTTCCTTATCTACCTATTGTACATAATTAATCAAGCGAGTAATGTCTATATACCTAATTAGTATAGTATTTCTTCATTCTCTCTTAGTTATTCGAGAGAGCCCAGATATAAATATATCAATCCTGGTATTCATGTCTGCCACCCTAGTCGGAGTACAACGGGATAGTTGAGTGAATTTGAGGCTATACTCCCAAACACTCATGCTTTCTGCTTTAGATTCAAGAACTCCCTCAATGTAGCTTGCATCAGCTCTCAAGGAAAGTTTTGTCCTAAAAAGGCCTCTTTGAACACTGCCCAACTCAAAGCTCGAGCCCCTTCTGCTCTATCTCCGTTCCACTAATTAAGCTAGAGTCTAGCTACTCCCTTGTGTTGGTAGGCAGCCAACTCAACTCACTCTGCATCCATTGTGTGCATAATTTGAAATACTATCTGGAGCTCCTCAATAAAGTTCTAAGGATCCTTCCTCACATCACATCAGACCTCGTGAACTCAAGTGGGTTCGTCCTTACAGATTTATGAACCTTTGTGGTGTTAAAACCATCATATCTACACTCTCCCTGTCGGGCTCCCTTAGTGGTGTCTGTCTGTGCAAATGCCTGGATGGCCTGGCGAAGCTTAGCAATAGAGATATCTTACTGTGGTGGCTGCTCAACAGGCATAACTGGACCTTTATGTCCTTTAAGAATTGGTGGATCAGGTCAGTTTGCATTTTTCCTGGCTAAACGTCCTCTACCACTAGCTGGTTTGGGATACTACATGGAGGCATGATCTGAAAAGGAACGTGTGAATGCACGAGTTAGAATAGATTAAACAAAGTTAAAATCTGAAGCACAAAATAGAATAGTATTGATAACGACACTTCCTAATACCTTGTAGCCTCCTTATTATGTATATGGTACACTTCACACCAATAATACGAACTCTACTAGACACGGTTCCATAGACAGCCTATGACACTTGAACTCTGTGCTCTAATACCAAGTTTGCCATGCCCTGCATTTACACCCTAGACGTGGCCGGCACACAGAACCATTTCTGGTCCCTAAAGAACTACTTGGCCTAACTACTTTACTTAGTGAAAGACTTAAATAATAAGTGATATGTATAGACATAATGAACTAAAGAGACTACAATAATCTAAACAAACTAAATAGAGGAAATATCTCAACAATAGCTAAAAACAAGAACTAAGACTAATATCATTTGGTCTATGGAACCTCTAAGCAAGATAATCTGAAACAACTATCATGATAGGCCTATGGTAACCACAATTGAAAAAAAATACTAAAACAGAAATAAAGACTTTGAAGCCTCTGACCGATAAGAGGCCTCACTGATGGCTGAATAAAATGTCGGTCCTCAACGAAGCATATGCTGAAAGACTCTATCACCTGTTTCTGCATCATAAAATGATAGAGGTCCAAAGGACGTCAGTACATGGAATATATAAGCATTTAAAGAGGGAACTTAGGATAAAGCACTATACTTAGAAGTAGCTAAAAACATGTCTTAAAATATGATAGTAAAAATAATAAATAAAGTGTACGCTGAAAGTAATATCCTATGTTGAAACTCTGTATGCAAGAATTAATTTGCTATAGCTTGAGGAGTTCCTCTAACTGACAACCATCACATGAGCCTCGTGATTATACAGTGTCTTGCCTACGCTTCCAAAGTCATCCCATACTTTGCCAGGGTAAGGGACGAAGTACTAGGGGAGTGGATCCATCCCAAAACTGGGCTATCTCAGTGGCAAGTGAGAATTTATACTCTTGGTATAGTCCTATCCTATGTCGGCTACGTAATTTATCAACTTGAGAATTTATTACTCGTACTCATATTGGTGCTCAATACTACTTCCAAAAGTATTAATTATATGCTCATTCATAAAAGAATGTATTTGCTCAAAGTATTACTTTTCTTCTCTTTGGGACTTAGCCCAACATAGTATTCTCTTAACTTTTCTCAAAGATGTTTAAAATTATAGGTTTCATGCTTCACTACTCATAAATTACTATGCTAATACTTTCTTGTGTTTAAAGCAAGATTTCAAAATTCATAGATTTTTGGAGTAACTTTAGGGTTTAACTAGTTTAGCAATTAGAAGTAGTATCTAGACTTAGGACCTCAATATAGAAAATTTTAGCAATGTTCATGCTTTTCTCCAGAAATAACATAAACAAGAACCTTTACTCATAATGAAAAAACCTTGTTCTCAACTAATAACTTGATACTTGGAGAAAGTAGTAGTTACATGATGGAAAAATAACGTAGCAAAGATTTTTGTAAGCCTTACATACTTAGAGGAATTAGGTTCTTGAAGAATTATGAAGCTATGTTCTATGTTTGGAAAATGGTTTGAGCGTAAGGAAATTAAAGAATCATGGTTAGGGATTTGATTAGGTGAAAAACTGACAAGTCTAGGCTTAAAGGGTGAAAAAGGATGAAAATACCCTTATTTGAAAATACTATTAGAATTCTTTTTTTTTTTGAATTTTGTTCATACATATCGTAGAATCCATTCATAAAAATTGAGGTGGATTTCAGGGTCGTGAAACTCATTTTACGAGCCCAAATCATGACTTGTAGAAACATCTATAACCCATAGTTGGGTCCATCAAGTTTGAGACTCAAAAATGGACTTGTAGAAGTCATTCCACAAGTTAACAGGATGGGTCATCATTCAAACTATGGCACATAAGTCAGGGTCATCATCTCACTCTACATTGTCGAACTCCAAGTAACACAAAATTAGTGGCATTGGAAAGCTAATTCAAAGATCTTTAATTTAAAAGGTCATGGGCCACTTAATTCTTTGTGTTATAAAAGTTACGGTCATTTAAATTTAACCCTTGCATAATCTAACGGGAAAAACTTAATCAGTAAGAAGGTATGGAACTCAACTATGTACTAGAGGTCTCTCATGACTTGAATTCACTTCCAACACAATTCCCACATATCTTAATGATCTTTAAAATATTGGTAAAAGTAAATCATAACTAGGTTCAATCTTATGTATGTATGACGATAAAATCTAGATCCTAAGAGTAGAATTGTGGGGTGTTAAAATTTTCCCGAACCTCTCTCTCTGTGCATAAATGATGAGTCAATGCATGACCGAACTCATACCATAAAATCGGTATGAATGAGAACCTAATGCAATGCATACCACTTCCTCATATCCAACAAGTCACACGAACACTAGGGAAGTGAACCTTTACCACTAAAGAGGCGAAGGTTGAGAGGACTAACTTGAGGTCTAGCAACTCCTAATCATGGCCTATATATATATATATCATACGGAACTGAGCACAAATAAGTCAAACTCAAAACCACGATGAGTCTCTAAACTTTCGAGCACTAGCTCAAGGCCTATCATCACCATCCAAGTCTATTGGAATCCACAACTACATACAAAAGGCACTTGAATTCTATAATAAGCAACTAAGGCTCAAACCTAATCTAAGGTCTTCCACATGATCCCTCAATAGGGCAATCACTCGGTATCGAGGCATAATACAACTACAACCCCATTCTATGTCATGACCCGTTCCCTTGGTCACTATAACTATGCTCAAATCAACAAAATAAAAACTAAATCATAGAAATAACATAGAGGGTCATTACAACAACCCCCCCAATAAGACTTTTGTCCGCAAAGTACGATCACAGGCATACCTATAGGCTCTAATCCACACCACGAGTATATAAGTCAGAAGCATGTTCTATATTTTACAATAATTCAGTACCACCCTAACTATCCAGAACTCCCACCACCCATCTGTATATAATAGCAAGTCGGTGCAACAATTATACAAGGAAGTCTCAAGAATCCACTATTTGTCCCATCCACTTAATCAACTTACAAGTCACGAGGATCAATTGGCTAGACATACTTGTCCTTACTACATCACCAAATGTTCGTATAATCATGGTTATTCATAATTACTAGTGGTTTACATATGGCTTTTTCTCCATTCCTGGCTTGCTTATACAAACGATCCCCATAATCAACCACAAATGGCCCACAAGCTAACCAAATAACTGCCGACAATAGCTAATATGCTCTTATTCACATGAAGGGACAAAACCCCTTTCCCTTGCAATCCAATCCACTTAACATCACCACCAAACACTTACCAATGCAGTAAATACCCAACATGCTACCCACTCAAAAGACTCTCTGTACTTCCCTTCGTACCCAGACATTCGTATCTCACCTCTCAAACATGGATCTCATTAGTTATTACCATTCAACCCATTATTCTATTTCATTTAAAAATTAACCCTTGGAAAAAATTGTAACAACAACCATCGATGCTTATAAGTCACCAAATTCATGCTACACAGCATAGTAGTCACCCCAACAACCACAATCATCCACTCACAATGTGTAACACCTCTCACATGCCTCGAAAAAATGTCATATAGTGTACTTCTTGCATATCTCAAAATCTGTACACGATTTCGCAAATTTGACTTCATATTTATTTTTAGGGGGCAAAATTATGTAAGAAAGGGATGGTATTCAATTTTTAGATGACCCGTAACAAAAATTATTTTTCGCTTTGGGGGCTGAACCAGAAAGGGTATACGACCAGTCTGCTTCATGGACTTATCACACAATCATGCAAAAATGTCCTAAACCCATTCCTAGGCCAAAATAGTAGAAAAATTGAACGTCGCATGAAAATGTACTAGTCCGCTGCAAGTCCGCGTCGCGGACTTATAGCGGACTAGTTCAACAGGTTCCTTAATTTTGTGTTTTCACTTAACGGTAATTGCGTAATAATCCAATGCCTATATAGACAGGAAACCCTTATTCCTTACCCATTTTTTATCCCTAAAGCTCACAAAATCTCTCAGATCCTCTCCAAAACATCATCAACTATCCCATTGAATTTTAAGAATCTCAAGAACTTTCTTTGGATTTCAAGAACCGAACTCAACCCTCAAGTCTTCCTCAAGCTTTTCTTCAAGAAACTCCAAATTTAAGGTGTGTGGGCTTCATTCATGGAAATTCTTCCACTCATGAAGCCAATTCTTCTCTCTTTATCAAATTTCATGATTTTAAGGTGGTATACTTTATGGGTAATTCTTACTATGCATTGTACATATGATTTAAGTTTGAATTCTTCAATTAATGATTTTACTATGGTTAAATACCATTGGAGTTTGATATTGTAATAGATTTTATGATATTAAAGTTATGTACCCTATGATGTTTTGAAAAGCTTTGAAGGAACTTATAGATTTTTGTTGGATTTCGTGATACCCAAAATGAGGGTTTCACTACAATGTTGGTGGATTAATTTGAATAACTTTAAAATGAATTGATTTTACTCCTTCATGTTCTACACTCTTGAATTGCATTATTTCAAGCTTATGTGAATATTACCCACCATGTTTTGACTAAAGTATTTTACTAGATCCTATGTTGATGGGATTCTTATTGTAAGACATGTGAATTATAAATATTATAAATGTTAAAGGGCTATTATGAATGCTATGAGCTCTGAGAATGTTATAAGTGTATGAATAATATGGGCCCTTTCTTTGATATTATGAAGTAATGGTCTGATGATCTACTCTTATGATACCACTATGAATTATAAAGCTTTGTATAATATGACTGTGTATATAAATTGAGTATTCCTTGGGATTGTTGACCTAGCACCGAGAGGACCATGATTGGTAGTTCTACCATAGGACATTTTGTAAATCCTACCGAAAAAATTGTATCAAAAGGTAAGGACATTCTTAACTCCTACTAAAAAGATTGTATCATAAGTTAAGGACATTTTATACTAGCTACCAAAAAGGTCATGCTGTATGGTAGAATAATTCCTAACTCCTACATAAAAGGCCATGCCATAAGGTAAGGATATCTTTTATTACCTACCAAAAAGGCTATGTCATAAGGTAGGGATATTTTTAACACTCTCTGAAAATGCTATATCATAAGGTGAGCGGATGGTCTACCTTGGCAAAGTAGACCACTCCTTTTTTTGGTATGGAGTGAACACCAAGATTCCAAGTAGTAGCTCGCCTGGTCTTACTTATCGGTTATGATCCTTTCCCATCTATGTATGATATGTTTTGTGATTTGGCAATCCTCATGCATATTTCAACCATTGAGCATTTATTTCATATTAAGCTTATATCCGTTGGCTATGATTATGCATAGTGTTTAATTATGGCTTATGTCCTTTGTTGCGTTGCACCCCATATACTTAGTACATTCCAAGTACTAACACAACTTCTTTTTGCCTACATGATCTAACCATGTAGGGATCGGTGCTCCTATTCATCCTCATCCACGTGGCTAGACGGATCATTTGAAGATTGTTATTGGCAAGTCCTCCACTCCGGGGACAGTAACCACCTTACTTTCATGCTTTCTTTAGCTTGACTATTTTTGGGTACTTATATTTTTATGGTAAGCCCGAGAGATATCTTGGTCCCCGTTCCATTCATATTAGAAGTGTTCTTGGATATGGATACTTGTGTATTGAGCTTGACTCTTATTATGACTACGTGATTATTAAAGACTTCCCTTAGTCCCTTATTACCTTCTATGGTTGTTGTATGTTGATAATGAGATGGAAGTCCCAAATCCCTAAATCATCCCCATAGCGTGATTCATACTTACCCTCCCCTTGGACTTTACTTGTTATGTGTTTCATGCACATCCTCTTTCCTATAACATCCCCTCGGCTTGAGTCCAAAGTCCCGTTCCCTTTAGAATTATTTGTTACTTGCTTCTTGTTTAATTTTTCTTTCCGCAACCAAGGATGTAAAAATGATATGCTAAGAGGCTTGTTTGGGTTTCCCATTCGTCGTGTTACATCTAGGCCCTAGACTTGGTCATGACATAATGGCCATAAAAGATCCAGGTACAACCCCCAGAATGTCCTCTACCACAACCTCCTTTAGCAATATCAGACAATCATCTAACCCAATAAAATCATACTTGGTACATATAACTCATCCAGAATACACTAGTGCAACATCTATACGTGGAAAGAAGAATATATAATAGAACAAGATAAAGGAAGGGTGTGCTCAGATGCAACCACTCTGTTTCCTATCTCAAGCTATACAAATCAGCGTTCATGGTCGGCATAACCCCTAGTTATGACTCAGAGCTATCTTCAGTCTATCTCGCACACCCCATACCCCTACTAAGGTGCCCTGTAACATGCTTATATCGTATGAGCCTAGCTCTGTAGGCTCAAACTAGCCAACTAGAGTGCCACATTGATAATTGCATAATAGGAACAAGTTAATTCTCCCCCAGACAATATCGAAAGCAAAGCAATCCAACATATCGCTCGACCCGCGTATAAAAATTTTGAGGGATCACCATACTAAATCCTCCACTAATAAAAGGGACATTCTACAACCTCAATACCTAACCCGGGATAAAAGAAATCCGGTACCCATACTTAAGTAAACGAGGGGACATTCTACTACCTCAATACCTGACCCGAGATAAAAGAAATTCGGTACCCATACTCAAGTAACACTGTATAACCATAACATAGGTACAAGGCAATTCGGAAAAATGATCAACATTCCCACTGACAAGCATAGCTAGGAATCCAAATAATACCATCCCAGCCAGCTAACAATATAACAAGTCCCCAGCGGAGTGGTCGGCATCTTAGTTGATAAAGCATAAATATCCCATCCGACAATAGACAACCAAACTAAGCATCCTGGCATAACATTTATCTCACAATCCAGTCACCCAAGAATTCAAGGAATCACATATCAATAGGATCATAACAACAGAATTATAACCATTGATGCACAAGGTATAGCTAAGGCTATAACTGACACTCGGCCTCTCAAATATGGTGTACACTAGTATCAGACTACCCACTCTACTAGGTAAACATAAAAAACAGTCATATGTATAAATCACAAGGTTTGTCTTACATTCAGCCACAGACAGGGTATAATCATAACATAAGTGAAAATCACGCAGAATCCCATCAGGCGCAGTGTTACTCATCAATATCAGAAACCTAACAGATCAAACCAGCAGTTAAACAACCAAAGATGGGTATACCAAGAGCGCCAATGCTTAACATTACTTCAGCCGCATCTCTCCCGCCTGCAATATCCTTATCAGGAGCACCTACAACTCTAATGCCTATAGACTTCCCATTTGGATGTTATAACTCAAGGAAATCTAGCCTCTACTACACGGGCTCTGTGGATGCTCCCTATCTAGGACTGACGACGCAACACTTCCCCTGCCCAGAGACTGACCTTTACGCGGCATCTATGCGAAGAAACGAACGGAGCCAAATTCTCTAAAATCAAAGAACTATTGACAAGACGCAAAACTAGAATCAATAACACAAGAAAGTTCCTAAACATTTTGTAGCCTCCTGGATATAAGCCACAGACGTCTCCACACCCATCCACAGGACTCTACTAGACGGTACCTCTGTACAGTTGAATCTACTGAATCTTAAGCTCTAATACCACTATGTCACGACTCGGTCCTGAGGTCACTATGCACATCTCAAATCAACATAATAACAACAAAACCATAGAAATGGCCTGGAAGGTCATTACAATCTAGAATCTCCAAAAGCCTATCCTAGTCTAAGGCATGGTCGAAAATCATGGGAATAAGAAAGAATGAAAAGAAAAGAGATGCTAGGCAAATACAATTGAATTTTTTTTTGAAATATATACTAGATATCATCTAGAAAAACTTAGTCAAAACAAAGACCGTCCTACCTAGAAGTCGACCACGCGCTCTCCAAAATCACTCTATAATAGCTATCCACACTAAAGTCACTTTCAATTACTGCTACATTATCAAATTATTAATCTACACAATAATACAAGCATTTTGACATCAAGAACATAATTTTTTGAGTTAGACACAAAATTGGATCAATAAGGAAATTGTGGAACCCGCGGTGGAAATCCCAATATCAACTCTATAAAAAAGTTATCAACAACAACAACAACAACAACATACCCCAGCGCCTCAAAAGACTCCCGCTCATTGCGGGGTGAGGGGGGTCGAATGTACGCAGCCTAACCCCTATGTTTAAAAACATAAAGCGGCTGTTTCCAGAAAAAAGTTATCAACATAACAGGAAATTTGTACCTCAAAATGGGGCCCCAATCAAAGCTCGTAATGGAAGAATTCTAGGCATGCAATTATAGCTTAATTAAAGGAGAACTTCAAGAAAAGGATACTATGTATGCTTATGATTATTTCTAATGTTTCATGTTATTAAATAGTATTTATAATATCCTATGATGTTTTATTAAGTTTATGCATATATTTAAGTTATTGATAATAACCCCAATGATGAGTTGTGATGATGATGAAGTATGGACGGTTTTAATTGTCTTTAAAAGAGTATATTATCATGATTTACATGAGTTATGATTGTTCCATTTAAAATCCTAGCCCACCTAGTCTTCAAGTAAAGTTTTGCATGATTTACGATGATGATTAGGGAATTAATGATGAGTTTTAAAATTATAATTTGTCAAAAAAATAAGTATGTTGACACTTGCCCTAAAAGATGTTTAAAAAAGGTCCCAAAGATGAAAGGTCAATTCTCACTTGGTGGTTCCTAAGTTCGAGCTACTCGCATGACTGCTACTTATGATTCTAAGTGTCATAATTTGACTAAGTACTTGTTTTAAAGATTTCATGGGATGATTTAGTACCGAGTTGATTTGAGATTGGGATTCATTCCGTTAGTTGAGGCATGACCCATTAAAGATAAAAATCCCATTGTCCTTAACTATGTACCACTATAGGAGCCCTTGTAGGCTAGGCTTCTGGATCTATGTAGGTCATTTATGTTATTTATGATGCATTCAAAGTTGACGGAGTTCCACCCGGCAAGTGATCTCCCCGTGCCAAAGTAGAGGGTTATGTTGGATTCCATATAGTAGCTCACATGGTCTTATATGTCAGTTAAGGTCTTCTCCCACAAGTTCATGACTCTATGATATGATTTCATTACTTATGACTTCTCAGGCATTCACTCTCATTCATATTGAGCTATGTCCGTTATTCATGTTTAAGCTTGTATTGAGTAATTTTACTACTTTATGTATGTACATATTTTACTTATGAATGATGGCATTACAATTTCATGTATGCATTGCATTTCATATACTTAGTACATTTCAACATACTAATGCATATTTTGTCTGTATGATTTAACCATGTCGGGATAGGTACTCCTCCACCAGCTCGTGGCTAGTATTTGGCATTCAAGACTAGTACTTTTATTTGTGGTGAGCTCTTAGTTCGTGATTCTACCACTTTCTATCTAGCATGTAGTTTATTTTGAGATGATGTATATGTTGCCCTTTGGAGGCTTTCACATTCTATGTTGTTCTATTATGGAGTCTGTTCTATTTGATGGAAACTGATCGTTGCAGTTCCGTCCGTAGATATTTTAGTTGGTATGTTTTATGGACAAACGATATTAGTCTTTCATACTTTTTAATGTTACTTCATTGTCACAAAAGGCCCATAGATCCTTTCCTCAATCACCGTGTGATGATTAGTCCCCTAGGTCAGGTCATTAGATTTGTATAATTCACTATACAATTCACAACTTTTATATAGCATTTGCATATTTCGCTATACAATTCGTGCAAAATATTGTGTGATTCATTATACAATTCATAGTATATTATATATTTCACTATACAATATGATTCGTGCATAGCTTTTGTATAATCGCACACAACGTTTGCGTAAATCACATGAATTATACAAAACTCAAATTACAATTATAGCAAGATATTTGCTGCGAGCTGTAATTAATTCAAAGTATAACTATGTTAGCTAATAAACTAGTATATGTTTGTTTATCAACATAATTTTTTCAATATTTGTAGGCAAAACAATATTCGGCCTAAAGGAGCAAGTCCAAGTAGATAATGACAAATTCACTTGGAAACAAATTCGACATCCTGACAATGAATACAAGCATAATTTCAGTTATTGCTTGTGATTAGGGAAAAAAAAGAATTGACCTAACTATGTAATAATGGGAGTAAAGTTATAACTATTTTTATAATAAAATGAGAAAGACATAAAACCTCCCCAAACTTGGTAGCAAAACTTACTTTAGCACCTAAACTATATAGGTATTCATATACCCCCCCCCCCAAAACACAAGTGAATTTAATTCGACCCAAAAATTTGACATGGCCAAAAAAAAAAATAGAGGCGCTTTTTTATATTAATTTTTAGAAAAAAATGATCTTATTTATGTATATTATATAAAAAAAAATTGAAAAAATGAAAACCCACTCAATCCCCAACAAAGCTTCCATCCTCTTTTTTCTTCTTCAAAATACGCCACCCACCTAACACCCCCCCCCCCCCCCCCCTCTTCCCCCCCCACCC